>CAMXCT020003291.1:0-65000 GCA_947184155.2 Cladocopium goreaui
TGTGAAGTTTGGAGTGTGAAGGAAGCAGTGAGAAGTGAGAAGTGTGAAGTGAGAAGTGTGAAGTGTGGACTGTGAAGTGTGGAGTGCGAAGAGCGCAGTGTGAAGTGTGAAGTGTGAAGTGTGAGGTTTGGAGTGTGAAGGAAGCAGTGAGAAGTGTGAAGTGTGGACTGTGAAGTGTGAAGTGTGAGTGAAGTGTGGCGTGCGAAGTGCGAAGTGAGAAGTGTGAAGTGTGAGTTTTGGAGTGTGAAGTTTGGAGTGGGAAGGAAGCAGTGAGAAGTGAGAAGTGTGAAGTGTGGACTGTGAAGTGTGGAGTGTGAAGTGCGAAGTGAGAAGTGTGAAGTTTGGAGTATGAAGGAAGCAGTGAGAAGTGAGAAGTGTGAAGTGAGAAGTGTGAAGTGTGGACTGTGAAGTGTGGAGTGCGAAGAGCGCAGCGTGAAGTGTGAAGTGTGAAGTGTGAGGTTTTGGAGTGTGAAGGAAGCAGTGAGAAGTGTGAAGTGTGGACTGTGAAGTGTGAAGTGTGAGTGAAGTGTGGAGTGTGAAGTGCGAAGTGAGAAGTGTGAAGTGTGAAGTTTGGAGTGTGAAGTTTGGAGTGGGAAGGAAGCAGTGAGAAGTGAGAAGTGTGAAGTGTGGACTGTGAAGTGCGAAGTGAGAAGTGTGAAGTTTGGAGTGTGAAGGAAGCAGTGAGAAGTGAGAAGTGAGAAGTGTGAAGTGAGAAGTGTGAAGTGTGGACTGTGAAGTGTGGAGTGCGAAGAGAGCAGCGTGAAGTGTGAAGTGTGAAGTGTGAGGTTTGGAGTGTGAAGGAAGCAGTGAGAAGTGTGAAGTGTGGACTGTGAAGTGTGAAGTGTGAGTGAAGTGTGGAGTGCGAAGTGCGAAGTGAGAAGTGTGAAGTGTGAGTTTTGGAGTGTGAAGGTTGGAGTGGGAAGGAAGCAGTGAGAAGTGTGAAGTGTGGAGTGTGAAGTGTGGAGTGTGAAGTGCGAAGTGAGAAGTGTGAAGTTAGGAGTGTGAAGGAAGCAGTGAGAAGTGAGAAGTGTGGAGTGTGAAGTGCGAAGTGAGAAGTGTGAAGTGTGAAGTTTGGAGTGTGAAGGAAGCGGTGAGAAGTGAGAAGTGTGAAATGTGGAGTGTGAAGTGTGAAATGCGAAGTGAGAAGTGTGGACTGTGAAGTGTGAAGTATGGACTGTGAAGTACGAAGTGTGAAGTGTGGACTGTGAAGTGAGAAGTGTGAAGTGTGGACTGTGAAGTGTGGAGTGTGAAGTGCGAAGTGAGAAGTGTGAAGTTTGGAGTATGAAGGAAGCAGTGAGAAGTGAGAAGTGTGAAGTGAGAAGTGTGAAGTGTGGACTGTGAAGTGTGGAGTGCGAAGAGCGCAGCGTGAAGTGTGAAGTGTGAAGTGTGAGGTTTTGGAGTGTGAAGGAAGCAGTGAGAAGTGTGAAGTGTGGACTGTGAAGTGTGAAGTGTGAGTGAAGTGTGGAGTGTGAAGTGCGAAGTGAGAAGTGTGAAGTGTGAAGTTTGGAGTGTGAAGTTTGGAGTGGGAAGGAAGCAGTGAGAAGTGAGAAGTGTGAAGTGTGGACTGTGAAGTGCGAAGTGAGAAGTGTGAAGTTTGGAGTGTGAAGGAAGCAGTGAGAAGTGAGAAGTGAGAAGTGTGAAGTGAGAAGTGTGAAGTGTGGACTGTGAAGTGTGGAGTGCGAAGAGAGCAGCGTGAAGTGTGAAGTGTGAAGTGTGAGGTTTGGAGTGTGAAGGAAGCAGTGAGAAGTGTGAAGTGTGGACTGTGAAGTGTGAAGTGTGAGTGAAGTGTGGAGTGCGAAGTGCGAAGTGAGAAGTGTGAAGTGTGAGTTTTGGAGTGTGAAGGTTGGAGTGGGAAGGAAGCAGTGAGAAGTGTGAAGTGTGGAGTGTGAAGTGTGGAGTGTGAAGTGCGAAGTGAGAAGTGTGAAGTTAGGAGTGTGAAGGAAGCAGTGAGAAGTGAGAAGTGTGGAGTGTGAAGTGCGAAGTGAGAAGTGTGAAGTGTGAAGTTTGGAGTGTGAAGGAAGCAGTGAGAAGTGAGAAGTGTGAAATGTGGAGTGTGAAGTGTGAAATGCGAAGTGAGAAGTGTGGACTGTGAAGTGTGAAGTGTGGACTGTGAAGTACGAAGTGTGAAGTGTGGACTGTGAAGTGTGAAGTGTGAAGTGTGGACTGTGAAGTGTGAAGTGTGAAGTGTGAAGTGTGGACTGTGAAGTGTGAAGTGTGCAGTGTGAAGTGTGAAGTGTGAGGTTTGGAGTGTGAAGGAAGCAGTGAGAAGTGAGAAGTGAGAAGTGTGATGTGGAGTGTGAAGTTTGAAGTTTGGAGTGCGAAGAGTGCAGTGTGCAGTGTGAGGTGTGGAGTGTCGAGGGAAGGACACGGTCGGGACAGGGTGTCTTTGAACTATAGGTCATTTAAACTTGGGAAACTTCCGCCGCCGGCTTGCCCGGGTCTATGTTATATACATTGTTTGAACATTTACCAGCATTAGATATGTATAATTAACAATCATTAACCATCATTAATAAATCACAATGTTCATAACCAGTCAGTTTCGTAGATAGTTTAAATGAAAGAAAAACTATAAATCACCATAAAGTGAACATAATTAAGCAAATCCATTAATTGATAAAATACCATAATCATCCATAACCCATGCATATAATCATTATCTCACCTTCTCAGTGAGTCATTGGATTGGTTAAGAGAAATCTTACAGGAAAGCCCTATATTTGATCGGGGACACCATGGTTTCCAGTTAAGATTTTGCCTTAAACCAATCCATGGAGTGATCATGAATCATGAATCATGTTAAACTATGGATAATTTTGTTCAACATTATGAACACTATCTCAGTTTTAGTGAATATGTGTTACTAAAAAATCGCTACCAGTAGTACCGCACAAGGCGGTGGCGGAAGTTTCAAAGATAGGACACTATAGGAGAGGTGAGTTGTTGTGATGCATGGATGGCAGAGCGAACCCTCTGATGGACCGAAAGGTGGTTGGAGTTGTGTTGTTTTTTCCGTGGTTGCAATGGTTGCAGTGGTCACCTCACCAACAACTGCTGGATGTAGTGTGGCGTAGTGCCGCTGTAGCTGTAGTTGTAATGTAGTGATGTTAGTGTGGTGCAGTTGCAATTGTAGTTGTGGTGTGGTGTAATGAGTGTAGTGCAATGTAATGTAGTGTAGTGTGCTGTAGTGTTGCGTGCTGTAGTGTAGTCTAGTCTAGTCTAGTCTAGCGTGGTGTGGTGTAGAGTGGTGTAGTGGAGTGTAGTGTAGTGGAGTGTAGTGTAGCGTAGTCTGGTGTAGTGTAGTGTAGCGTAGTGTAGTATAGTGTAGTGTAATTGGCGTAGTGTAATGTAATGTGTAATGTAATTAGTGTAGCGTAGCGTAATGTAGTCGTAGTTGTAGTTGTAGTTGTAGCTGTAGTTGTAGTGTAACTGAGTGTAGTGTCGTGTAGTGTAGTGAAGTGAAGTGGAGCGCAGTGTAGTGTAATTAGTGTAGCGTAGTGTAGCGTAGTGTAGTGTAATGTAGTTGTAGTTAGAGTTGTAGTTGTAGTTGTAGTTGTAGTTAGTGTAGTGTAGTGGGGTGTAGCGCAGTGTAATGTAATGCAATTAGTGTAGTGTAATGTAGTTGTCGTTGTCGTTGTCGTTGTAGTTGTAGTTGTAGTTGTGGCGTAGTGGAGTGTAGCGTAGTGTAGTGTAGTGGTGGTTGTAGCTGAAACTGCTACAAAACCCTCACGTTTTGCTCACTTTTGACAAGGTGCACAATCCTTTGCCCCTGCCACGCGAAACGACATCTGAACGTCCAAAAGTGCTCCGTACCCATCAATTTTTTACACTTTTGACTTCGAAATGTGCTTCGCACCACAACGGCGTGCGCTTTTTCGACATCTCATCTTCCAAAAGTGCTCCAGAGCTGCAGTGCTTTGGAATTGTGACTTCCAAATGTGCTTCGCGCCAAAACGGCGCGCACTTTTGCAATATCTCATTTTCCAAAAGTGGTCCGAGAGTGGTGTGTTTTGTACATTTGGCTTCCAAATGTGCTTCTCGCAACAACGGCGTGCACTGTTGCGACGTCGCAACTTCAAAAGTGGTCCGAGAATGGTGTGTTTTGAATGTGTTTTGTACATTTGGCTTCCAAATGTGCTTCGCGCCACAACGGCGCGCACCCTTGCGACATCTCATCTTCCAAAAGTGGTCCGAGAATGGTAGTTTTGAATGTGTTTTGTACATTTGGCTTCCAAATGTGCTTCGTGCCACAAGGGCGTGCAACTTTTTATCTCTCATCTGGCCAGATGGCTCCGCACCCGCCGCTTCAGCGAGCCTACTTTGCGACCCTCCTTTGCGACCCTCCGGAGCCACAAATCATTGGAAAAACACAGTGTTTCGCGACTTTCCTACCTTTTCGCGCACCTGCATCTTCTTTCTTCTGACTCTTTCTCTTCTCTGATCTTCTCTCCTCTGCTCTTCTCTTCTCTGACTCTTCCCACCTCTGCTTTTCCATCTGTCCATATTGTCTGAAGTTTTACTTCTAAACTTCCATCGATCACCTCAATGAAGTCCCACCCTTCGAACGTCACCTCGCAGGCACGGCCCTGTGCTGACTGTGCCAAGATCACCTGGGCAGAAGGTGACCAGGTGACCCCAGTGATGTTGGTTACGTTGCTTTGAAAACCGTGGGAACTATAGTACCATGTCAATATATCAGATATATCCAGTAATGTTGGCTGCCTAATAATAACCCCCCCTAATTGTGTGTTTTTTTTTGTTTTTTTTTTTAGGGGGGATCAGCATTCCAATAGTAAATTCCTGGAACCCTACTCTGGATACTATACCATGCCCTCTGGACAAGGTCAGAACATGAGTTTTTGTTGGTAATATTAAAATTAAATTAAGCTAATTGACTTTTAGTATTGGAGATAAAACTGGAGTTGGGGAAAAAAGTTTCTACTATTGCCAAGATATCACTATTGGTTAGACAACATTATCATCCAGTCATAAACTGGCATAAACCCTGAAATGTTCGATTTCAACCAACTATTTGCTCACTTTTTTTGGACACCAGCTTGTACTTCTGGGATGATTTTGGCCTGTCCCGTCAAGATCAAGACCTCATCCTGTGATCCTGCGACCGAGCGACAAATTGGCTCAAGGCATCTGTCTCCATTGGGAAGATGCAGCCGCTGCTGTAGGATCTGTATGGATTTATGGCATGTGACGTTCTCCTACCTTTCAACCCTTTGAGTGACGGGATATCCCAAGATTCCAAGTCTGCAAATTGGGCGACACGAAAACATCGAAGATTAGTGAAGGTTAGCAAGTGCCCTGACGTCTACATTGACTGTTTGTTGCTTGAAAGTTTCCACCACGGTATTGTCTGCAGCAGAAAATGTCGATGCATAGATCAAGTGGTCTCAGCACATCTTCGATCAAAGGCAACCAACTCATTCACGACTAAAATCATTGCCATAAATCATGGCTAAACCCATGTTCCACTTCCGAATTTGTTTCTGTTTCAATAGGGGAAATGGATTTTGCAAAATACCCCAACTACTCTTGCCCTTTCGGAAATGAATAACAACGATTATATAACTAATCCAATCCGGAATGATGAACAACCCTTTTTTTATGGCCATTACCCCCCGGTAATGTTACATAGCGATGCAAAATATTTGTAGATGATTTACCATTGAAAATTAACAAAGGTGATGTTCCGTAACTATATATATATTAAAATACCAGAGAGTATCCAATATCTACTGTAGTGGGATTTGATTCTGAAGTGGCAAATATAAAATAAACATACATAAAATAAGAATAAAACAAATCCAAACATATTCAATGGAATATGGATGTGTCTGGAAATAGGGTATAGTGCATGGATTTACGGATACCATATGTTCAGACAAACCTACAAATTCAAACTGCAAATATTCCAATTTCAGAATTCCATTGGAACAAACTTTATAAATTCCCCAAATTCAAATATTCCAATGGAATTCTGAAACTGTAAATCTTGCGACACCTGCCTTGCAAGCCAAACTCTTTTGATCGCCTGCTTCTGGACGAACTGAGCTGTTTGTCGACAAATCGCCAGCGGCAAAGGTTGAGAAACGGTCATAAAAAGCAGTGCTTTAACAATGACAATTCCGAGTTGTTTTTCTCTGGAAAATTGGTTTCAAGATGTTTCAATGACATTAGCGAAATGTATGGATAGTGGTGGTCTTAATGACATTTCATGACATTTCAATGGTATATGATGGTATATGTCTATGGAAAATGGATGAGACATGGATGAACATTAGTGTCTTCCATCTGTTCCATGGTTTAAAATTTGAAAGACTTGGAAGTCAGTTGGCAATCATCTAAAGTAGGCGGAACAATAAGGTGTTCAATTCACACACCAGATCAGAAAATTGGTGAACCACATTTGCTTGTAATTTCAATCATCTAAAGTAGTTCAGTTCACCATCAGATGAGCATTCTGGAGCAAACAAACACACATACACAAATCGGAAAAACTCCAGGACGCAAGACCCATCCAAGCCTCCTAACTATGGAACAGCCCATTGATGACCTGTTTCTTGCGGGGGCATGCATTTTTTAAGTGAAATCTAGTGGAATGAACATTCAAATCCAATGGCATCAACATGCATCAACCGCTGGCGCTTGGCATGTGAACAGGAATAAGATATCAGAGAAGGGGGGATGCTGAGCATTTTCCGAATCTGCAAACTTCATCCTTTGCCCAAGCGATGACAGCTGGGTAGCCAAGCATGGTCTCTGCACAAGCCTTTTGTAAGTGGATACGCAGTGGCTGTGACTGTGAACAAAATTCTGGCAGCCCCAAATGTGGATGTACGTGATGCACTATCTGTGTCAGCGGGTTGTCAAAATCTGACACATAGTCAATTCAAACTTGAAAAGTCATTGTTTGGGTAGAATGAGCAGGACATGACGCTCACTTCGCAATCTTTGGCCCTGTTCCAGCCCGGGATCAAAATGATGAAATGCATTAGTAGCCTTTAGAACCGTGAAGAGAGATAAACAAATACATAAATCACATTTGGGGGCTTTCGCATTGACATCTTTGGGCCAGAAGAAATGGGGTGCTGGATGTTGCCTCCTGAATTTCCAGCACATGAGGGTAACACATCAACGTCTGTAAGGAGTTAATGGGGTTCTAGGCCCATCTCATCCTTACAGCTCGCGGCTCGGTGCAGTGATTCGAATATCACGAGACCTCTGTTGGGACCTCGGAAGTGAAAGGGAACTCAGGCTGAGGTCGTCTTTTTTTCGCCCATTGGATTTCACATGATTTAACCAAAGATGGGCAGTAAACCACAGAAAACTCCGGAGTTTTCCCACGGTGAAACTGTGGAACATTCGATAGCTGGGATCCATCGGGTAGGTTTGGACGATGAATTTCTGGCGCCTTGGACTGTCTTGGACTCCTTGGATCTTCTTGGACTTCGCCACGATGTTCCAGATGTTCCATCTTCATCAATGGCCATTTCAGGATCCTAAATGGCCTTGTAAGGGAATATCCCCACAATATATGGCCTTATATGGTACAGTACCTCCATTTTAGGATCCTGAAATTCCCATTGATCTTCATGAAAAAAATCAGAATGCTATGGTACCAAAGAGATCTTCCCTGCCTGGGACACTTCACTGCTGGAAACTAAGGCAACCATTGGATATCCCGAAATGAGAAACTGACGGACCTCATCCTGAATAGAATCCCTTGGTGATGCGACTGGAAAACGCTACAGATTGAAGCATGTCTACAAAATAATCTCATGATATCTCACTAAAAGTCACTATTTATGATATCACCTCTGGCCAACACTGACAGAGAAACATGTCCATATAATCATATATTATAATTATACACTTCCATCCAACTTCCGCTTTTCTCGTCGCCAACCAAGAGCTTCCAGTTTACGGAGTACGATGCAACAGCAGTGCAGTCTGGACATGTTTTGCGCCGCTCAAGCATCATAAATCCTGCCAAGCGGTTTGCCTGTAGATGGGCTTGTCCAACAAAGACAAAGGATGATAGTGATAGTCCTCCCCGGAAACATATTTTCAGTCAAACTCAGATGTATCGTTTGGTTCCGAACATTGGACGACCCTTTATAAATGGCAATCATTAGTTGGTACGTGCCTTCGAAGGTTCCTTTTCAACTGCGATGTTCACCAAGTCAGGATCATTCAGGATCCATGGGTCGAAAGTCGAGAGCTAAGGGGCCCCAAATGTTGGTCATTCTTAGTATTGAGCCACCCTTTTGGCAAGGGGTACCTAATTTTAGCAAATATACCGACATGGTTTCACTGTAGATCTTGAGTTTCTAGGTTCTTGACTATTCAATAACAGGTCTAGGAATCCAATCTATTTCGCCAAACTTGATCCTGAAGCGTGCCACAGCTCCACAACTACTGGGCGCATCCCAACCAACCCCAGGCCGCCTGGTGCAACAGCATTCATCCCGGCCTCCCGAGCGTAGCTTTCCACGAGATGTTTGAGTTTCCAAGTATATGGCTTTGTCATGCTTTGTCCAAAGGGTTTACCTGAATGCATGGTCACTAGATAGTGGAGAAAACAGTATTCATATATGTATTCATTGCCACAGCCATTGAACATGCAATTTTCAGACAAATCCATCTTATATTGTTGATGGTTGATTATACATCCCAGGTCCCATGATGTTCCTGATGATTGGCGTTCTACACCCGCGTTTTTTTTTCACCCATCATTTCGCTGGCGAAGTACCCACTTGATTCATCCAATCTTTGCTGGACAACTCCCCGCTTGATATCCCACATTTGTTTGACAATCCACGATCCACGAGATCAATCTTGATTCATCTGCGTAAGCCCCGGCCCAATTTACTGACCATCATCAATGATCAACATTTACCCAAGGTTCATTATTGTTCTCGATATATCCAATTTAGTGCTGCTTATGTAGATATCCCGCTTTTAGATTTAGATAGAAATCATCCCATCATCGTGTTGGTCATAGATACATTGTATCCTATTTCCACCCCATTTATATCCCAACCATCAGAGACCATACAACCTTATGCGTTGGTTATCGTTGGTCAAATCTGCCATTGTTGTTTATCCTCATCAAACCTGGCTGGAAAATCTGCCAAGGTAGGTCAAAAAAAGTCCGGGTCATTTTCGCAGCAAACTAAGCTCCATTGATACGGAACTTCGCGATGTTTGATTACCAAAGGTTGTTTCACTGGGAAAATTGGCACAAGATATGCACAGAAAAGATATGCACAGATATGTTTCACACTGTAGTGAGACCCTACCCAACCAACCTACAACACTGTAAAGTAATTCATCCTTGTACTGGCTAGTAGGTATCTCCTTAATTATGGATGATCAACAGAGTTGCTGCTCAAATCCTATGGCTTTTCTGGGTTTCATCATGTTCGATCCCAATTTTCCCTGCTGGAAAATTACAAGTTTCATCCATTTTCCCTGGATAAATCACAATGTTCCCTGGATAAATCACAATTTTCCATGCTTCAATTGCCACGTTTAAACGTGGTGAAATCCCTGCCCCCCAGCGCCGCACCTTACGCGGGGACCTCAGGGATCTCAGCCACCTCTAGCGCACCCGGCAGTGCACCTGGCACGAAGGAATGGTTTTAAAAATCACCCAAGGACTATATTTATATTATATATCATTAAACAAACATATAATGATATATTATACATATAATTACATATATATATATATATATCATGTTTATATATGTCGAATGGTAGATTTCACATTCCCGCTCCAGCTCAAAGGTACGTGTCTCCCTCAAAAAAAATTGTTTTGCCCTTAGTATATTATATGGTTGGGATTGCATAGGTATATATATATATATGATGAAGCTCAAAGCTACCTTGCTGGCTCACTGCCTCCTTGCTAGCTCAAACCTCAAAGCTACCTTGAAAACTCAGTGCCACGTAGCTGGCTCAGTGCCACGTAGCTGGCTCAGTGCCACGTAGCTGGCTCAGCGCCTCGTAGCTGGCTCAGCGCCACGTAGCTGGCTCAATTTTTTTAGCGAAAAAAAAAACTCGCAGAAATTGAGCCGGCTACATGCCCTTGAGCCGGCTCGCCAATGCGTCATGAACCCGGCCAATACATAGTTAGTATTCGTTTTGATGCTCTCACATTCGTCCGCCAGCTCAACGTGACGTAGCTGGCTCAATTTTTTTGGCGTTTTTTTTTCTTTTTTTTTCGTTGAAAAAATTGAGCCAGCTCGATGCCATTGAGCTAGCTCGATGCCCCTGAGCTAGAGCGATGTGTTTGAGCGAGCTCGATGGTGCTGAGCCAGCTCGTTGGAGTTGAGCGAGCTCGCAGAAACTTCTCAATGTGTTAAATTGCCAGGTTCAGTTCCCACTGATTACTTTAGTACTAGATATGGTACCTCTGAAAAAGCCCAAGGTGATTGTCAAAACATACCCCTGATGAAATTGAGCCGGCTACATGTTTTGAGCTAGCTCGAAAAAATGGAAGATTGTGGATTCCACCATTCAAATATGTTTATATAACAACATGTTGAATGAAATATTGATTAATATACAGTTATATCATATTATGATATATTAATATATGGTTTTAGTCACTATATATACTGGTTTTAGTCACTATATATGGTTACTATTGGCTCATTCAAATCAGTATATATGATGTTGTATAGTGACTAGATTGTTATATTTGTATATATATATATTATGATATATGATATATGATAATATTATTAGTTTTATTTGTTCAATGACTATAGCTCGCTTTGGCGCTGTCGCAAGGTCCATGTAGCCAGCTGCTGGGTGCCCCACCAAAAGCTCGAGCCCTTCTGATGGCCCCTGCCACAGCTCGTGGGTTTCGGGACAAAGCCACATATCAAGGTTTCCTTAAACAGGGGTAGATTTCAAATATTTCAACTCATCCAAGTGATTAGACCATGACTGAGTATTGAAACAACCATGGTAACTTGGAAATCCCCTGGGAAACCTCCATAATCCATGTATGACTGGTGAGTATCCTATTATTCTTGGGAGGTGATACAGCGAACTGATGCAATTACCTGCAACAAAGGAGCCACGGCTTTCAACTGCAAGTATCTTTGGTTTTGGGGTGGAAATACGTTCAGTCGTCATTCCCAAATCAGGCGCAAAACAAGGTGGCACCGCCTGAAAATACCGGTATATGTCAAATTTGAAGACTTGGAACTACTTAGAAACGTTCAATAGCAACTGTGGGGTTGGAATAAGCTTAAATAACTTGTGGGCAGTTATTCCATCGAACAACCAACACTGCAACAACAAACATATTGTAAATACATGTAAATACAGTATAGACAAATATGTTTCATATTGTTTGTTGCAATCTCAAGCGTGAAACATTCCCACAAGTTCAACCTAATCCGCAAGTAGTCATCATAGTCCAGTGAGTTTAGGCTGAATCTCGATGCCGGTGGTGCGGAGTCTGCTTCCAATGGGTGAATTCTCCTCTTCAGCCTAGCAGCATGGTGTTGGGTGATACCAACATACTGAGAGCCTGGAAAACTATGGAAAACTCGGATATGAATGAATGATGGGAGGGCCAGTGCAATCGAAATGTGAGCCAAACAGAAAGCCTTTGCATTCATCTGTTCCAATCTACTGAAGTCCCATTTTGCTTGATCTTGCAACAGATACGTGCTGAAATACATTTAATTTGACAATGGAAACGCTTAAATGTGAACTTGTCCAATCACAGTGACAGTGATGAATGGTGGTCGACAAAAAGACCTCAAAGTCCTCGCCATCAAACTGTGCTCGCACTGCAGCTACATTGCCTCAAACATGTTCTTCACAAATGAGAAGCGTCATTTGTCGCCACCGTGTGGAAAACACTTGGGAAATCTTGGGAATATCCTATAAAACCATAATATCTGGTTGCTGGTTTCAACAGTCCATCAGAAATTATGAACATCATTGATTGTCATTGAGGATCATCATCCAGTCTGATTGAAACATGTTGTTGAACAGTTGCCGAACATACCACCTATAAAAATGGTACCGTAATGACTGAGGGATGGTTTATGGCATTGCTTTACCCACATTATTCGGGTTTCAACTGTACTAAATCCACTGTCGATCACTGTCGCTTATATATTTGAACTTTCCAGCCTCTTGAAAGAGCCTGGAAGATCAGCTTGAGCCTGGGAGCCCTACCGTAAGCTTGAGCTCTTCTGATAGCACCTGGCGAAAAGGCCAAACTGCGGCAAGTTTGAACGGCGACCAAAAGACATTTTGAAATGGACATGTGATGTACGGATATGTGCGGTACATTTGAGAGTATGAACAATCAGCTTCTGCTAGTCCTAGCTCGTTCCCTCTTGACAGCCCGACAATTTTGAACATGTAATGACAAACTTCATCGATAAGCAATCATGGCAGATTGTTTAATGCCACACAATGTCAACCAAACAAAAAGCGGAACATGTGCAAACAAAACCAACAATTTTTGTGAGGCTGAATCTCGATGCCGGTGGTGCGGAGTCTGCTTCCAATGGGTGAATTCTCCTCTTCAGCCTAGCAGCATGGTGTTGGGTGATACCAACATACCGAGAGCCTGGAAAACTATGGAAAACTCGGATATGAATGAATGATGGGAGGGTCAGTGCAATCGAAATATGAGCCAAACAGAAAGCCTTTGCATTCATCTGTTCCAATCTACTGAAGTCCCATTTTGCTTGATCTTGCAACAGATACGTGCTGAAATACATTTAATTTGAAATGACAATGGACACGCACAAGTTTGAACTTGTCCACTTTCAAAAGACCTCAAAGTCCTCGCCATCAAACTTTGCTCGCACTGCGGCTACGTCGCCTGAAACACTTTTGCGGCGATGAAAGGGAAACGCTAATCCATGGAGTTCGGAATATCTTTCTGTAACTAGAACTATCCAAAAATAGAGTGCAGTACCCTAATTCCACATAATTCCAAAAATAGCGTACAGTACCCTAATTCCACTGATTTATCATCATGTTCCCTATATTGAAATGGCCATTTGGATCCATTTGGGTATGTTTCAATGGTATATCCAATTTTCAGACAAGCCCATATGACTGACATACGGCGTCCAGATTATCTATAGCAAAATGTCTGCAAAAATGTCTGCGCACCAAAAGCTCGAGCTCTTCTAATAGCACCTGGCTGGACAGATCTTCTGGATTTCTGATTTTTGGCATTGATGCGACTTGAGATGCGAGTTGAGATATGTTGCGATGCACTGGAAATCAAGAGATGCCATATCGAAGCTGAATGAATCTCATTGCTTAGCTTCAACTACTCTGCAGTCTGGCTTGATCAGCCTCAAAATGCACAGTTCAGAATTGCTTGATGTTCAAAAGTCTTCAGAGGTCTGAAGCCAACCAATCCTGCCAGTGCTGCGGAGGCTGCTTCCAATGGGTGAATTCTCCTCTTCGGCCTGGCAGGACTGATGGAAATTGCAAACTTGTCGACCCAACAAAAAGCATCAGTTTCACCCGACCAAACGCCTCAAAGTTGTCCCCATCAAACTGTGCTCGAACTGCAGATACGTCGCCTTGAACATGTCGCTGCTTAATGAAACTTGGTCTAGCATGAAATGCAAATCAACCACCCCAGCTTGAATGACCGGAATAGGTTTGACAAGGTTTGATCCTAAAACTTCCTACTTTTAGTTACTAGATCTGGTTGGTGGTTTTAACCATCTTGAAAAATAGTAGTCAGTTGGGATTATTATTCCATATATTATGGAAAATCATAAAATTCATGTTCCAAACTACCAACCAGTTCGTTACTAGATGATACTAGTTCCCAAAGTACCAAACTGCCAGGTCCCCGCACCGAAGGCTCGAGCTCTTTGAATAGCACCTGGCGACACAAACATTCTGGTGATGGATTTCACAGGAATGTCTTGCAACATTCGTTTTCAATCATCTCTCGACAAAATGAAAGTTTACACATCAATACAGATCATATAATTATGTTTGCTGGCATGTCATTGCAGCACATTACAACCTATATACATATATATATATATATCACTGGTTGGTCGTATACCCAGCCCTCCGAAAAATGATGGAGTTCGTCAGTTGGGATCATGAAATTCCCAACTGAATGGAACGTCATAAAATTCCATGGTTCCAAACCACCAACCAGTTAAACGAACTATGGAATATCACCATGTTTAATGGGAAAATCCACTATAAATGTGCCATTTTCAATAGCAAACTGTTAAATCCACTATCCAAACCACCAACCAGATATTCATATCTGCACAAGTCACTGGGAATCACAAGAACCCTTTGGCAATTCGCTCGCCAGTGCTGCGGAGGCTGCTTCCAATGGGTGAATTCTCCTCTTCGGCCTGCCATGCAGTGCTACAGTCATTGGTTTGACGAGAAAATCTGCCGGAAACCACGGCACCCAAAAATCTACTATATTTGGGGATAAAACCCATGGGTCTCGTGCATTGTTTCACTTAAAACAATCCATTGATGCATCCCTGAAAAAGAAACATGGAATCCATATATTGATTGCAATTTCATGCAATTTCCGCTAAGACAAAGCTCCGTTTTCTGGCGTCCCATGTCAATTTCAGTTTGAAAGAGGGTCTGAAATCAAGAAGCGGTTGGTGGTTGGGCAACCCTTAAAAAAAGGAAGACATTCCATCTTGGAGCGAATCAACGACAGTCTGAAACCAACGAGAAAAAATGAAGAAACAAATTGAGGCTACTGGTAACTGTCAAACCTTTGAGAAATGTCATCAACATATCAATAATCTATAAAAAAACACCTGAAAATTGGACACCGGAAATGTGCTCAACAGCTTTGGAGTTGATTATCATCTGTATGAGCCTGCAATAAATGCGGTCAGCAGATACGTGCCTTCATCACCCTAAGTTATACTCGAACAGCAGATGTTTTATTTTTGATAATTTATGTGATTTATGCCAACTTTTTCCCCAGAAATTGCATTAGCCAACCATCAATCAACTGCTAACCAACCATAAACCAATAAACCAACCATAAACCAACCACTCACCTTCACCCACCAAATCTGAATAAAAACCTGGCCTGAAAGGTCTCACATGTGTCGCTCTCTGAACCTCATTTTTCTGAGGAAATCCATGGAAATCCTGTCTTGAAATAGCAAATATGCCTGTGTATTTCAAAACAAAACACACAGGCCAATTTTTGTTGTTCCCTTTTAACACCCCGAAATTGGTTTTCCTGCTCTGAACATAGACCCTGAGACGGTTTGCTTCTTTTGTTGGGGCCCAGGCAAGGCGAGTGAACAGTTTGCCGTGGTTTCTATGGATCTAACCTTGCCAAGCCTGGTGGTGATACCAGCCGTCATGCTGATATGGTAGACTCTCTAACTCAGAGACCCATCTGGGCAAATTATAGTAATTCACTAACCTGAAATAAGGCCATTTTGGGATGATTACGGGATGATTCCCCTTATTAACCATGATTCCAGTGAGGTCGCAGTGAGTTCGTTATAATTTACCAAGATACCCATGGTATCAGAATCCAGGTGCCCCACCAAAGACCTTCGCTCTTCTGATGGAACCTGGCTGGAACTGCATTGATCATATATACCTATCTCATCCCATCTTCTAGCTCTTGACCATGATAACAACATTATTCCGTACCCGTCATTCCCAACTAGCAGGATACCCCTCCGTCACCCTCCGGCCGTTCCGTGAGTTCCCCATAGACGTGAGGTCGTTGTACTTTAGCCAGATGTTTGATTCTAGAAGGGTAACCATGGGTAAGCATTATAGTAAACGCCCGGTAAACCCCGAATGGATGCGGAAGAGGGTTTCCAGGATGGTTCCAAGTGTCTTTACATCTATTTACCTCATGTTTACTCATTTTTTCAACTACCATTCTATGGCTATGAGTCAAAACGCCACCTAAAGATACGTGGTTAATGGATGGTTCTTCCCCCGGTCATCTGGTTGATTGGATTGGTAGGGAACATCTACAGGAAACCATAAATTTTACCATTAAATATGAGGGTTTCCTGTATTATTTTCCTTAAACCAATCCAATGAATGGTAGTTTCATAGCTATAAATCCCCCTATTCACCGATGCTGCAGGGATTCCCCTTCCAAGCCATGTCTGCCCCACGCAGCTGGCTCCCCAGTCCGTTCTCATCCTCATCCTATATGCAGGTGACGAAAAAACGGGGGGGTTCACCCGTGAATAACGGGACTTTCGATCCATTCAACAAAGAAACAACGTGGATTTAAACAAGAACAAGTTTAATGTAAGGGATAACAAATGCAGGTTCTAGACTAAACCAACAAACAGTGGGATCAAACCCGGGAAAAAAAGGGAAACTAAACAATACACAGTTTTCACTAACAACGATGAAGATTTAAGCGACAAATATCGCGATTTGGGCAACAATAAATGATCAACGGAAATTCACCAATTCATTATAAGGTCGCATGATATCACCAACAATGATGCGGATATCTTGAAACAGCCAAAATGGGATGTTGTGGCTGTAGAACCGGGAGCAGGTGCGTTTTGTTTTGCTGTACTTGTCGACATTGGGATTCTTCAAATAGTCATTCCATTTTGCCAGTGAAAACGGCTGTGGCAAAAAGATACACAATGCGGTAGCAAAGGGGCCACAAACTAACTTATAGCTAACTCATGGCTATCCAACTGGCGGGGTCTTGAAGCGCAACTTGACGAAATGAGCGGTGGATTCTTCAATGTCGGGGTAGCACAAGATTTGGCACCCCTGAAGCTAGATCCTTGGCGCCTAAAAGCCACTGGAACAGCTTCCCTGGATCTTGATCTTTGACATTGTTCAACCATGTTCAACTCATGTCCGTGTCTAGGACACCTAGACATCAAAAAGCCCAAAAAAAAAGGCACGAGACGCGGCAGCATCCCAATCGCAGCGAGACGCCTCAAAGGTCTCGAGCTTGTCTAGCTTGGATGTAGGGACATCACCTTACCAGAAAAAATCCCTTTTAAACATGTTTAAACCACTTCAAAAACAGAAGCCTGGTAGGGTTGTTTTCTCGTTCAACCTGCAACCATTGCCAACTTGTTGACAGTGTACATGCAGCTCCTTTTTCAGGATAGGTCCATGTTCTGACAGGATGTATCGCATAAATAATCTGGGTCTGTCCTCCCATCAATTCTGACATCTTCAGCATCGTCAAGTGAAAATGGTGCAGCACAAACCTACCAATGGACCTGCAAACTGCAAGACTGATCTGTCAGTGCACATGATGGATTTCCGTTTAGTTCGGGATTTTGCCAGCCAGCTACGTTTGATTACCGACTAATTATATAACCAGCTGATGTTGGTGATATTATCAGGAATTAGAATCATTGCTACGACTATTATTGCTGTTTTATTAACATTATCATGTTTATCAATATTGCGCGGACTATCACCATCATAAATGTTACTAGTATCATTACTAGTATCATCCCTATTTACTATTATGATCTATTATGAGCATTATTATGCAATATTAAATAGCATTACTGCTATTATTAGATTTTGAATACTACTATTATCATTTAGAATACCACTGCTATGAAATTTTACTATCATTATTAGCATTACTACTGGTTGGTGGTATACCTACCCCTCCGAAAAATATGAAAGCCAGTTGGGATTCTTATTCCCAATAGATGGAAAACATGAAAAATGTTCCAAACCATCAATCAGACTACTATTATTACTATTATTACTACTATCATTACTACTATACCACTACTAATTCTTCTACTGTTTTTCTTATTTCACCCCACCTGCACTCCCCCAGCACTGCCACACCGAAGGCCATGGAACTGCCGAAGGCCCGCGCGCGACGAGCCCGTCCTTGGGAATGATGCGCAGAGAGTATAATATATACTGTAATATTATTAAATAAATATATATATACATACCTATACATCATCCAGATATTGGAAACAATAATATATATATATGCCATAAAGCTACATATGCCTCTACAAATCTACCATTTGACAATACTTTAACCCATCTATGGTGATCTTGGGGATGGTAAAAATTGTTGGCTTTACCACATTAGTATATACCACATGTATAAATTTCAAGATAATCCAAAATTGTCATCATGAGGGAAGCCAATGGCAAGCTGGATGGCTTTGGGTATCACCGGCTTTGAGAAATCCACCTATAAGAAAATAAAGGTCTTTATAATTCTTTATACCAAGTTGTTTTTGTTTCTGTATCGTCTTTGACTGGATATACAATCGGGGCATTGTTCAATGCGTCAAAGGGGTTTTTGAGAGGCCCTTTGACGAAAGATAGAATAGATAGCTAGTTTCCCTATATATACCATGCTGATGGGGACTTTCTTTTGTTACTGTTTTTGCCTCAAACTTTTCTGAATGCACCGACTTTGCATGACTGGTTGACTTGGGTCCACGGATGATCCCAGAGATATGAGTAATTTACTCTCTGGCAATTTAACAGTTTGCTATTGAAAATGGCCATTTATAGTGAATTTCCCCATTAAACATGGTAATTATCCATAGTTATGTTAGTTTACCAGAGGGTAATGGTACATACCAAAAAACATGCTGTCTATTTGACAGTTGTTTGACTTTTTCTTTACATGAATTATATAGTCAAGAACAGAAAGACCAGGAGGGATTGGGGATAAAGCATTGGTTTCAAACTCCTTCAATGTCTAAGGCTGAGCATGCGGGGATATGTATATTTTTATACTGTGGATGGGAGGAAAAAAACACCACAGCATTCAGCAACTGGAGCAAACATATTGGTACAAGTAGTATGGGTCGAAAGCAAGGTCAATGACCTCCAAAATCTACCCAGTTCTCATACTAAACCTGTTCATCCGTCCATTTTCGTGACCCATCAAGAGTGATAAGGGCAAGGTTTGACTTTGACCATCCAAATCTCACTTGGCTATATACAAACAAGAAATTTTGTCGAACCTTTGACTCATTTGACTCATGCGAATTTTGTCGGAAATAGACAGTACCCCAATTTTTGATGGTTTATGAACACGTATAATTCAATGGATTGGTTTAAGGGAAAATTCACAGGAAACCATGGTTTTTACCATTAAATATGGTTTTTTCCTGTAAAAAAATCCCTAAACCAATCCATTGAATTATCAGTTTCCCTCTTGCTGAGGTTTGGAGGTATACACAATGTTCAATTAAACTAACATGTCATTTTGTTGGTTCTATATCCCCTTCTTATGTTCCCATTATATACCTATGTTTTTCGTTAAATCCCTGATTTCCATATATGGCAAATCATCACCAGAACTCTTCCCTGCTGAAAGTCCCAAAGATACTATATCATATTGTTGGTCATATCCCCCTTATCCATCCTTATCCCGTTTTAGTTGATGTTACCCCACAAATTGCTGCATAAAATGACCATTTTCCATCATTGATATCCCCTGTTATGGTTGCTCCCGCAACCTTTCCTCCGTTGAAACGCCAAGGGACGCAAGGCGTCTCCCAATGGAGAGTTGTCCTCAACAGGGCACTGATGGGGCTTGTAACAGCATCCGATGGGGATGGCACCCACTGGGAGGGCCCCAAGGATATATCTCTGGTAAACGTTTACATAACTACGGGAAATCATCATGCTATTCATGGGGGGAAAAAAACGAACTAAATCGGCCATATTCAATAGCAAACTGTGACTTAAATTACCAGAGGGTATATGTCTGTATATCTATCTACATAAATATGTACAGTCATTAGCTAATTTACTTATGGTTATGTTGGTTCAAAGTCCAAAGGACAAACTTGGGGGCTCAAGCAGGCAACGACATCCAGGGAATTGCAGGGACCCCAAACAACCCCAACTGATGGGGAGATATATATATATATATGTATATACACACCAACAATCGTAGGAAGGGATTTCAATACACAAGTAATCCATGACTGGTTGGTGGTACACCTACCCCTCTGAAAAATATGAAAGTCAATGGGAAGGACTATCCTATATATTATGGAAAATAAAAAATGATTGAAACCACCAACCAGATGATAATCCATGTTACCCTCCGGTGGAAAATCAAACGTGGTTAGCTGGGAAATCTCTTAGCGAAACGAAGGTTTATAGCTGGGAAGATCATCGAACTGAATGGTGGATTTTCTCTTGCCATGTTTGATTACCGTAGGATATATGTATGTGTATATTTATATGTAGCTATGATGTATATATATATAATTATATATATATATGATTCTATATGTAATTATGATGTGTATATATATATATATATATATATGGGGTTCCATAGTTCCATGCCATCTTTTCTGCGGAATATCCCCTTGCAAACTGTCATGGATAGGATGTACCACGGTGGAACCTTCACAAAACCAACTCCTGCGCTGAACTGGATGTTCTTCCTTCTGCTTCTGTTCGCCCTTCCTGCCAGTCTCATCGCAGCAATACGAACAGCCACGAGTCCAGTCAGCGAGCACACAGGATGGTGCCCCCCAGTTACAAGTTGATGTATAAACCCACGATACTATAGTTATAGCATATCTACCATAAACCATAGTTTTTTACCACTCATAAGGCAACCTATAGCTATCTTGGGGGGCCCATCCTGCACGTCAATTGGAGAAAAACATCATGAAATCCATGGATTTTGCTTGGCGCTAGCGCCATCCCCAAAAAAACATCGTCAAGTGATGCCCAATTCATCCAGCATCGGCTGGAAAGTTCTTGTTCTCCCCCTGGCTGCGGGTGTCATCTGCTAGTCATCCACCCATCGGTAAAATCCCCAATTTTTCGCTGGTCAAATCGCGGCTGATGCTGGAATCCCTAATCACTAATCATCCTCAACGGTGAACTCTGCATCCCGGTGTTTTTTTTTTATCTCTTCCTTTCATATGTTTTGACACACCCCGAAACCATGGAAACCATGGAAACCATGACTTTGTAAGAGAAAAAACACGTGAAATTCAATTTACAGTATTTCAAAACATACTTGAGAGAAAAAGAAATGGATGAGATTAACTACCAGTTAACCATTCTCAATAATCATTGCAAATTCAACACCTTCATTAATGTTTGGTTAGCTGGAACATCCCCGTTGGCGCCATGGAGGTTGGCAAACCATTGCCATCTTGGATCACTGGTTGGTGGTTGAGCCCTACCCCTCCGAAAAAGATGATGGAGTCACTTGGGATGATGACATTCCCAATATGATGGGAAAGTCAAAAAAATCCGTGGTTCCAAACCACCAACCAAATGATTCATCATGATTTGTTGCATGTTTTTTTTGCAATTCATCATGATTCATCATCATTAGCCTATTCCATTCCTATCCTTGGGATGGGATCCGTTCCGGAAAAAACATCGACGAACCACGGGGCGCGTCGAGTTTCGGCGCCACCTTCGAAGGAGAAGGATCTTTGCTGTCGTGCCTGTGGGAAAAAAAAATCGGATGATCCGGGATGCCGAGGGCCGAGTGGGCCAGCCATTGGATAATAATTATTATAACATTGAATACTCAATGTGTACTTATATTTAATGTATACTTATTAAAATACATTTTTAATACTTGTATACAATGTTTATAGATTATAATGACAAGACTTATATTGCCTATATTTTCATACTTATTTTAATACGTATATCATCAATATAAACATGCTAATAAACATGGATAAACATTGAATAATAAGTATAAATATATAAACAATCATTTCATCGCTACTAAAAAGGAATCTGAAATTCGTAAATTTTCCTGGCCTGTCTTTCAGGGCTATGTAAGGGAATCTCCCCACAAAATAGGCCAAACATATGGTACAGTACCTCAATTATACGGTCTTGAAATTCCCACTGATATATTTATTTAACTGATTAGTATGGATATAGCGGCTATATATTGGATAAAATATCAAAGAATATGTAATTATAATATATTATAATTATATAGACATAACTTAATGGTAAGAATGGTTCTTCAAATTTGTATTATACTGGGAAATTCTGGGAATACTAATGAACTTCTCTACAAATAGATCAAATAGGTACGTCATCGTATCATTTTCCCAATTGAAAACCGTTGAAATGGTCATAGTTATGGCCCATCTCCGACAGATATCGTTGTTCCAAAACCCGCATACGCCAACTGGTTCAACTGGTTGGTGGTGAAACATATGCGAATTGGTCACAAATCATACCATGGTTGAAAAATCAGACATATAAACGGAACCAACGAAATCATCATTGGACATATACATATTTGTTTCCCCATGCTATTTCCCCATATTTACTCATTTCATGCCCATGTTTGTTGGGCAAATCAACATCTCTGTATGTGCCATGGTCAAAACATGGCGTGTGGTTTAGGGTCACACATCCCAATCCTTATAGTGGCTACAGAGATCCCTATTCATGGATTGATGAGCATCACCAATCTGGGCAGACAATTCATCGTTTGACCATGGCATTATATCCTCAATTCATATTCAAACCATCATCCATCTACCCTCTGGTAATTTAACATAGCTAATCCCTTCCTCCTAATACTAAACGTCCCCCCCTCCCCCCTATTAATAAACACGGCAGGTAGTTTTTAGTATTAGGGGGGTATTTATTATTAGGGAACCCTATTAATAAAATTAAACCTTTAATCATAAAAACATGTTTTTCCGATCTCAAAATCAATTAAATTTCTTTATATAACGCAATTAAAATATTGCCAAAAATTGGATTTCGAAGCTTCCCCCTAATACTAAATTAAAAGCGCTAAAATAAAAAACTAAAAACAATCGGACGGACCCTAATAATAAACACCCCGGGGTTGACTAGTTTTTAGTACTAGGGGGGAAACCCACAAATGGTAGCTTGATTTTTAAATTGTTTTCTAAAGGGGATCAATTAAAAGTCCAATTGGCCAATCTAAAATTTTCTGAAACTGGAGATGGACGCCTGTTTTTAGTATTTGGGGGACGTTTAGTAGTAGGAGGAAGGGATTATTGAAAATGGTCATTTATAGTGGATTTACCCATTGAAAATGGTGATTTTCCATAGTTATGTAAACGTTTACCAAAGGGTATATATCTCTAAAATGGGCTCAGAGCCGTTCGTCAGGTAAATCCAAAAATATATCCCCATTCGTAATGTCCCTATTGAATCGCTACTGAAAATCAACAAAAAAACAACACAACTTGCGCAATGATCAAATCTCAAAATCCAATGTTTGGTCAACTATGAAGATTTTCCCATCTATATCCCCATGATATCCCCATCTCATATATATATATATATGTATGTATGTATATATATATGTATATATATTATATCACATCAAAATCATGTCAGTCCTTTCGATCGACTGATTTTCCCATCCCAAAATCCCATGTTTGATTTTCCCGTCTATATCTCCATGTTTATTAATGTTTATCTAATATGCCACGTTGATATTGCCCATTTCATACCTGTGAAGAGTGTCCTTTCGATGTTGATTTTCCCATCCCCATTTTAACTATATCCCCATCTATATCCCCATGAACATGTTGATTTTCCCATCTATAATCTATATCCCAAAAAATCCTATGAAACATGTTAATGTTCCCATCCCAACAAATCCCCATGGAGGATTTTCTCATCCTCACCTAGGAGAGAAGCCCTGGAAGGACCGCGATCGTTTGTTCAGCAACATGTTCGACCCTGCAGGCGACACATCCGGACTAAACGCCTGGCACAGCCGTGGCAACGGCCATGGCAACGGCCCGGTGGTTGGGTTTCGGGTTGGGGATAGCTACTGTGAAATTGGTTGCGAAATAAACGAATCACCAGTTGATAAGTATTGGTAACTATAAACCATTGTATAACCATTGTAAATAGTGGGGTTATAATGGGATAAGCCATCTACCAATAGGTGCAGGATTTCTTCCACTGTATGGGGAAATCTCATGAGGATTATGGGGTGGCGCATGGCAAAATGATGTTCAATGCTGATATCAGCAGGTGGTAAATCAACCATCAGGGTATAAGATGTACCCTCTGGTTGTTTAACATTGCCATGGGACATGACCCATTTATACCGTTATATAGATGGTTTACCTATTAAAAATGGTGATTTTCCATGGCAAACTGGTAAATAACTAGATGGTAGATTCCAAGAGGGATGTGATTGTTTAATAGGAATTCAAGCTATGGGGAATATGAAATTACTCCATATGAAGGATGGCAAGTTTCAATGGGATTCTTAATCAATGGGGATACTTCAATAGGAATACTTTACCTGTGGATTCAATGTGGATGTTCATGAGATCTTGATATTGGGGAGTCGTAATTTTAATAATCGGAATCTTCATAGTGGATTTCGATTTCATGTATATTTGAATGTGTATTTCGGCTTTTGCGGGTCGTGACCAAACGGAAATTGGGTACCCAACCAACGACCATGCAGATATACTCGGGACATATCAAGGGGATGTGATGGGGATACACCTGCATGTATAGTATAATCAACAATCTGATGCTCGGGTTTGTCCGAAAACCAAACAAATATATAAAATTTAAAAGAACACATATGATTAATCAGTGTATTGTAGGAGTACATATCCTGTTTTCAAACAAACCCATATAGGTATACGGTACGCAGGTATGCATCAAAGTTCAATGTTCATCAAACATCACCAACCATCAACAGGCATCAAACCATAAATTTCACTCCATGGAGGAAGCACATGCAGGAAACCATGTGTTTTTTTCCCCGTAGATAAAAGGGGCTAAATGCTCCCTGCAACAGAAAGTTGGGATTGGAGATGGTAGACCCCTGTAGGCTCAAAATAAAGCTGAACGCTCAAGTGTATGCCTCCACTGTGTTGTTCCATTTGGGGTTACTCCTGTATTTCTCAAGGAGCCATCCTTTCAACGGGACGATTCAGCTGGTATTACCCTCTGGTAATTTGAGTTGTTTGCCTAGGAACTCCCAGCTTTACTGAGAATATCATATACTGTAGACATATAGAAATGATTGGAAGTGGAGACAAAGGCAGAATTTTCCGGCCAGTCAGCTTAGATTCTCAGAAGCTTCAAGAAGCCAAGTGTCAAGTAGCAAATTTCACCATAATGTCTCTATTTTTTTCAGTGTGGGTAATGCAGTCAATCCAGCACTGCTTTCACCATTTTTTGGTGTTCCTAGAATCCTCTAAAAAACAATGCCTGCTTTAAAGCGGTGCTTATTGTTTGGTCTCATCTGAACCGCCATGGAACCGCCATGGGGCCCAATGTTTTTTTTTTTGAGCCGGAGCACTACCTCACCATTCCAAGTGATGTGGACTGTCTCATCATCTAAAGAACCAAATATGAAATATGATAGCTTCGACCTGAAAGGCAAATCCCATCCTCCCTAATATTTTTGTTTATATATTCACATCTTTGCAAAATTAAATGCTTCCCATGTTTGGAAGTAATTCTTGGATATATATTCCCATGATTTATGTAGTATATAGTATATATATATATAGGCTCAAGGCTGGGGGTTCCCCGGAGCTTCCAGAAACCCTCAGTCTTGAGCCTCTACTATAAACGTCGTTATGGTATAGAGATGGGTGGTGGGGGGTGGTGGGGGGTGGTGGAGGGGGGTGTAACAACGTCATGTGGAGTGCGTTGGATTGAGAGTTGTGGAAACCTTGAGGATGTCGCTTCGTTGAAGATGTTGTTACGTTGCAGAAGACCAATGGTGCTCTCGCTCCAAGCAACTGCTTCAAAAAGCCTTTGTGGACGTGAAGATGAAATGAAAAAGGTGTGTGTGATGTTCATTTCGTCCATGGTTCTCCAGTGAATTATGACATTTTCTAGTTATCAACAAAACGACCAAACATGCATGAAACCGCAATTCCAATGGTTAGAATGTTGCACGCATGTTTGGCCATCCATGGAAGATGTAAATTTATCATTTTTCTGTACGGACAAACGTCAAGTATATCCGCGCCGACATTGAAACTTTGGCTGATCGAACACTTTCAGAGAAAAACATAAAACACTGTAAAACACAGTGTAAAATCAACATTTTCCATATCCATACAAATAAAATGCAATTGGCTTCCAGGGAACCCCCAGCCTTCACCCTATATATATAGGGTAAGATGTAATATTTCACTAACCTGAATTGAGGCCATTTGGGGATGATTCCCCTTACTAACCATGATTTCCAGGGTGGTTGCCGTGAGGTTGCTATAATTTGCCCATGGTTTATATATTCCTTATATGCACATGTTTGGAACCATCCCCAGTCGTCCCAAAACAACGACGGTCGAGTGAAAGCTGGGCCTGGTGGCTGGCGCCTTTTGGAATAAAGGGCAAAGTGAGGGTGTCGGGCCTCGACCCGTGCGACATCTTTGTTTTTTTTGTTAAAGGGAATTTAATATGTGTGTTGTATGGATGAAAAATATCATATTCAATGTTACAATGTGATATAACATTGTTAAATAGGTTGAAATACTATGATATTTGTTGTTGTAAGTATGTTACAGTATATAATGATATGTATTTAAGACATATCATGTACTGACTGTATATGAATACTATATATGTGTACTAACACATAGTTTTTTTATGATCGCCTTGGCTGGGCATTCAGATTCCATTCCATTCACAGGGCCAAATCCAACGATTAACCGTTGTTGATTAGGAAATTTATTTGTTTAAAAAAGTCATTATTTATAGTCTTGAAATTAACAATTAAATCTATAATTGACATGATATATATATATATACATATATATATAATAATATATATATATATATTATATTATTTACGCACAATATTCCCTATCAAGCATAACATTTTCCAACAATCACACCCACATAGACGGAAAAGATGGCTTGGGCGAAGCACGATCCAGGAAGATTCCCTCTCTTGGCAAGTCCATCTTTTGTGACGTAAACCGATGAAATCCAGGCATTTTTTTAACAAATAATGCTACAAGGAAAACCATGATATTCAACATGATTTAACCAAAAATTGCTCTTTAACAAAGAAACACATGGTGCTTTGACAAGTAGATGTTGTGATATAACCAACAAAATGATGATTTAACCAACACACATTGTGATTTAACCCAAAAAAACATGTAGTAGGCGGATATAATAGGACAACATCTACAGGTGCTGCCCCTTAGATAGCTAAGTTGGTGCAAACAAGTCGGTTAACTGCTGGATTTGTGGTAGATGTATCAAACTAGTTCATATGGTTTATCAAGCATCGTATACCTAGGGGACACCACCTTTAGATTGAGTATGGTCTATTTTTCCGGTTTGTGTTTTCAACCCCTCAAACAAAAATGCGGATCCTCCTCCCAAATATTGGTGCGTTTTTTAAACAAATGAAACCACCAACCAGCCAAAATGCAGATTTTATGATTTAGTCTGGTTTTTTCTTGGATCAATCACCCAGCCCAGCCCAATACAACTCACGTTCTGAGCATCTGACATTTCCAGCTTTGAGGGAATACTCACACTGTCACCTGTCGGCGGGTAGTGAATTGTAAAGCTCGCACCCGCAAACTTGCCATCCGGGCGACAAGGTATTTGGGTGCCCGCCCAGCCCTGCTAAATGGATGTAAATGGTCAGCCACAATTCTCACCCAGTCAAGGCTATCGGCAACACGCTTGTTTTGAAAGAATCAACAAAAAACACAGGAGTCGGACAATTGACACAATTGACACAATTGACCAACAAAAATCTGCAAAAATCTGGAGCGCCAGTCATTTCAAAACAAGCAGATGCGCGCCTGTGATTTCTGAATCTCAAGGAACGTCTCCGGATTGAGCACAAAGCGCCAACGCATGGATCCGAGTACAATGTGGGTGTCCAGTCTGGTACATGTGGCTAACACCCAAATGGCTGACAAATAGGTAAGTAGGTAGATAGATGGATAGATAGATAGAGACATAGGGAGAAAGAGAAAGAGAGATAGAGAGATAGAATGATAGAGAGATAGAGAGATAGAATGGAGTAGATTAGATTATATTAGATTTAGATTAGATTTGGGTTTGATTTAGATTTGATTTAGATTAGATTTAGATTTGATTTAGATTTGATCTAGATTTGATTTAGATCAGATTTAGATTTGATTTAGATTCGAATTAGATTGAGATTAGATTTGATCAATAGAAATATAGATAGTAGATAGAAAGACAGACAAATAGATAGATAGATAGGTTGAAAGGTAGGTAGATAGCTAGATGCATTGCTAAATAGATAGAACGACATATTGATAATTCATGATCATGATACATCAAAATACAAAATGGTATCATTTAGGCTTTGCCCCCCAAGTGGGTGTGGTTCTTTTCATGATACCGTGATTTTAGGTCCAATAGAAACTCCTGAGCGTTGTGGCTTCAAGTCTCTAATGACAGTAAAATCACAGATTTTAGTCTCAAGCAAATATTCCGTTGCTCCTCTATTTAAATATGGCAATGAGGAACTTAAAATGCAAAAACACCAATTCTATATGGTTCATTCCAAAAATCAACCCAAATGCCCGACCCAGAGTTTTCTCGATGTTTCAATATTTGTTCATCATCCCAGAAACCTTCCCACCCTTTCTGTTGCGTTTTTGTTCGGCCCCGTTGTGCGATCGATTGTACTTTTCAAAAGCGGCCCCCGTGTTGGGCGCAGTTGGGCCCAGCTCCTTCACTTGGAATGTGCTTGCGAGACGTGTTGGAACGGTGGGCCAGGAATCTTCGGAATCTTCAGCGAATGCCGGGATTTTTGCTTCACCCCAGTTAGGATTAGGAACAGTTATACTTAGGATTAGTCCAGTTATGATTACTATTATAATCTATTATATCATAACCATGATAACCATAGTTCTTTCTAGCGGCCAGGAGCTTGTCCAGTTATACCTCTGTTTTTTTTTTAAACTTCCACACAGGGGTGAACCATGGATTGGTAATTAACTGGTTGGAGGTATACCTACCCCTCTGAAACATATGAAGTCAGTTGGGATGATGAAATTCCCAATATATGGAAAAAAATCATGTGCCAAACCACCAACCAGTTATGATGATGGTTATAAGTTATAATATACTAGTAATCCCTTTCCCATGTTGGTTATCATAATATAATTTATAATGATTATATCTCTTCATATGTTTGTGATTATATGAAATATTTGAAATTTGCAAAAACAACAGGAAACATGTATTTTTTGAGGAACCTATACTAGTTCATCATCATGTACAGTCATCATGTAGTGATGTCACTATAATTTACACAGTTCTTGGATCTTGTATCCAATAGGTGTTGATCTTTCTTGCGCAACTCCAAACTCAGTGTGCGATAACTATTGAGCGTATGAAGGAGTCTCTCGGGGGGAATCCCAACTTCACTGTGTGAAACGGTTCTTTGTTGGGGTTCAAAATTGTGACTTAAGCATACTTAAGCATCTTAAGCCAACAAAGAACCGTTTCAATAGTTGGGATAGTGTCAAATTGGCGGCTTTTAATTTGACATGATGTTGAGATATTGTCAAACTCGGACAATTCCTTATGACGCTTGGTAGGCTTGGTCGGGATCCGCAGTGCACGGATCATGTTCATCCCCATCAAGGGATACCTTCCGGTTATAAACAGTGGCAGTAGAAAATTCCATCATTTATCGGTGATGTTCCCATATTAAAACCTATATTTATACAGGATTTCCAATTCCCATGACAGGAGGGCAATTCATATAAAACCTCAACCAATCATCAACCAACAGTGTTTTTTTGACACTCTGCATACCCATGTTTCTGGGACATATTCGTTTGAAAGGGGTGTCCGCAAGCAACGTGTTTGGGTATGTGCAACTCGTGGACGAGTCGCCCCGAGCTAGATGTGCTCCGTGTCTGCAGGGACAAACATCACAGCGTCGGCTCATGTATAGATGTTTGCTGTAGTGTAGAGCAAACCCCATGCCACAAGAGGGATTAAAACCTATAATAATAACACTACTTGATCATTATCTTCAACTATTATATATGTATGTATATAGAGTCATAGAGAGAGAAAGAGGAAACAACACCTATGGTTCCTAAATAAACTCATCTATCTAAATTTCGATGGCAGTCCGATTTTGGAGATGCATTGCTAAAACCCTGGTTTTTTCGCATGTATTCTGGGCCGATGATCTGCCATCAAGGTAGAACTCCTGCATCACCCGGGATGATTTTTCAAGCCTATAAATCATGGAGTAATGGAATGTTCACCACTGTTTTCAACAGGTGCTTCGGTGCCTTGGATCCTTCAGCATCCTTCAGCAAGTCCCTGCATCCACTGAGGTCATCCCTGTAGCACTGGGTGCCACGCGAGGATTTATGAACGTTTTTTCACTTGGCGCATCTACAGTGTAGGTCGTCGTTTAGCTTTACAGTGTAAGCGTTCTCGGCTCGCAGTGATATGTTGCTGCTCTGAAATTACACTTGGCGCGCCCAAACGCAACATGAATGTAAACTTATCAAATCTGATTATATCATGAAATAGTGAACTTATCAAAATTCATCAGCCATCAGCCATGAAAACGCACATCAATCAATTGCTGGTGATATGCGTCAACCAGGCAGGTGAGCCTTTGCGTCGGGGCGTTGGGCAATGGGACAGCGAGATCTTTGTGCACCGAGCATGCAGAAGTTGCGCACATCGCGGCCTTGTCCATCACGTAAGATGAAGTATCTATATAAGTTATATGGAAAATACTGGCAAAACGTGGTATATGCAATCTACCCCAAACAAGGGAAATATGGATACAATGTGATCGAAGGAAGTTTATAGAAGTCAAACTTCCGACAATATGGACAGATGAAAAGCAGAGATGGGAAGAGTCAGAGAAGAGAAGAGAAGAAGAAAAATGATCAAAAAGAGAAAGTCTGAGAAAGTCTCCGAAGAAAGAAGATCCAGGTGCGCGAAAAGGTAGGAAAGTCGCGAAACACTGTGCTTTTCCAGTGATTTGTGGCTCCGGAGGGTCAAAAAGTAGGCTCGCTAAAGCGGCGGGTGCGGAGCCAGCTGGCCAGATGAGAGATGTAAAATTGCACGCCGTGTGGTACGAAGCACATTTGCAAGTGAAAAAGTTAAAAACCTCGTTGGAGGCGCTTTTGGAAGTTGAGATGTCGAAAAAGTGCACGCCGTTGCGGCGCGAAGCACATTTCGAAGTCAAACGTGTAAGAAACTGACGGGTTCGGAGCACTTTTGGAAGTTGAGATGTCGAAAAAGTGCACTCCGTTGTGGCGCAAAGCACATTTCGAAGTCAAAATGTACAAAGAACCACATGCCCGCGCCACTTTTGGATGTTGAAGCGTCGTTTTGCGTGGCAGGCGCAAGGGATTGTGCACCGTGTCAAAAGTGAGCAAAACATGAGGATTTTGTGGCATTTCCAAAAACGATGGCAAGCCTGGGACATTTGAAGAGGATCTGCAAAGATAGATTTTCCGTGGCAGGTGCAGTACAAGAGACATGTTCATCAGAGATGTTGGGAGGTGAGGGCGCTGATTTCCGGAGATTGGTTGCATTTTGGAGCATCAGATCTGTATGACAGGTGCAGCACTTCGTATGACCTGGCATCGCTTTTTCCTGGTATGGGCAGTACTTTAAACGCATTGGTAAAAGGCCGTCAGCTCTGCACTCAACTTTGCATTTTTGAAGGAATTCTCGCAGAATTGCCTCGTTTTTGGTGTTGTCAACTTTGAAAATTTAGGAAGTCTCGCAGAATTGCTTCGTTTTTGATGTTGTCAACTTCGAAAATTTAGGAAGTCTCGCAGAATTGCTGCGTTTTCAAGCTTGTAGGTAGACAGACAGGCAGGCAGACAAACACATAGATAGATTGATAGATAGATAGGTAGATAGATTGATAGGTAGATAGATAGATTGATTGATTGATAGATTAGGTAGATAGATAGACAATTGCAACTACCACAACTACAACTACCAATACACTACACTACACTACTGCTACAACTACAAACACAAATATACTACGCTACATTACACTACACTAATAACACTACACTACACTATATGATAACATCTAATTACACTACACTACACCAATTACACTAACAACTACAACAATAACTACTACCAACTACAACTAAATTACAACTACACTACACTACACTACACTAGTTACACTGCAGTATGCTACAACTACAAATGCAACTACAACTACAAACACACTACATTACACAACACTACACTACACTGATTACATTGCATTACACTACAGCTACAACTACAACTGCAGCTGCAATCGCAACTACAACTACAACTGCAACTGCCACTACATTACGCTACACTACACTACACCACACTACACTCCACTCCACTCCACTCCACTCCACTCCACTCCATTCCACTCCACTCCACTACTACACTACACTACACTATACTGCACTACACTACGCTACGCTACGCTACAGTGCACTACGCTACGCTACGCTACACTACGCTACACATACTACACTACACTACACTACATTACACTACACTACACAAATAACACTGCACTGCGCTACAGATACACTACACTACACTACACTACGCTACACTACACTACACTAATTACACTGCACTACGCTACAACTGCAACTACGCTAGCTTAGACTAGACTACACTATACTTTACCGCACTTCACTACACAGCACTACACGACATTACGCTACACTACACTACACTGTACACTAATTACACTACATTACAGCTACAGCTACAACTGCAACTACAACTGCACTACACCACACTACATCCAGCAGAATTGATAGAGGTTCTAACATATCCCCATATCTCTGCATTTATAGATTGATTGAAATAGCCAACAAGACAGCTTGGAAGTCAATCATTTGGACAAAGGCTTCACAATGTGCCTTGCTAAAACTGTGGAATGGAATGGAATGCCCTGCAAAAGCTGCGAAACCAACACAACACCAGCAAAATTTTCTCAGGAGGTTTCCCTCATGTTCGCCCAGAAACTCCCCAAAAAGGTGACAAAAACAAAATGTTTCAACGTCTTTCAACCCTTCAAACCTGAGGTCGCGCTCCTTTCCACGTTCCACCGGCCGCCGTTGTGGCATCGTATCCGTGGGCGACAGCAGTTGCCACCATGAAATCTTAGAAAAAACGGTTGACATCTCAGTGAGAGACCTTCCGTGAATTCGCAGCATAGTGACATAGAGACCATCTGTGGCCCCCTGAATTCTTCCCTGACCTCGGCGGCGGGGAGTTCCTGCTCCTGGTTTGCGGGTGCAATACTGAACACAGCTCCAACTTCCAAAATTGAGGCACCCTGATTCAAATTCCTTTGAAGCTTGAATATGGTGATGCAGTTGGGTACCAGCAGCACAGTCAAACCGAAAATTGCGAGCATGCCCAACAATTCGAAACACCCATCCGAGGTGCTGCACCAGTTGCATAGCTAATTAACTTGGTGCATAGCTAAGTTGATTAATGCTGATTTGTGGTAGATATAATATCGAACCAACCAACTCATGATTAGGTAGAACCCTCTTGTAGTGATAAGACACCTATATACGATCTCTACAATTGGAAGAGACTATGTCATACTATATCAACATGTAAAATCATCATTTGCGGATCATTTTCTTGTCAAGAAGCAGCAGTCAGCCAGATTTCCTTCTCACCAAATTCACAGTGATCCCGTCCCAAGAAATGTCACAACCAAGAGATGTCACAAGGAAACCCATAGTTGGCTCTTGGAACGGATGTCTTGCGAATGTTCCCTTTGAACCAACCCATGCATTGCATAGATTTAATTATATTATACGATTATATACGTACATTTTCTCACATTCACCCCAAACTATGAGACATTCATGTATCGGCAGGGTTTGTTTCAAAATCCGAAAAAAAAATTCAAAGATTGAAACATCATTTTCCACCATGTTGATCCGTTTTACGGTATCCCCCATTTCGAAAAACACGCAATGTATAAATTCATGCTATTGTACACGATGCTTATTGTGTTCCAAACAATAAAATAAATAACCCAGATTTGATAGTTAATTAACAATTTCTGGTTTCGGGTAACCATATCAGTTCCAATCGTAGACGCGCTGCGAAAGAAACAACTGGCTGGTCAGTAAATATCCCCATATAATTTGCATTGCAGTTTCCTTCGCTTGTCGGTTTCCCCTGAATTTTGATTGTTTATTCCTATTATTTCTCCACCTGCCAGTGCCTGCCAGGTGAGGGTCTCTAGATAACAAAGGTACAACTCCTCCTTCTCGCTTCTGCCAGCTCCAAATGCTGTGCCTGGACACAATTACCATATCGCCAGCTCCGGATATGGGGCATGCCTGGACCTGAACTGTCAGGTAGAATGCCAGAAAGACTCCCAGATAGAATGTGAGAATAGATGCAAGATAGAATACCAAATAGAATGTCATAGAATGTCAGAATAGATGCCAGATAATGCCAGATAGAATATCAAAAAGACTGTGAGATAGAATGCCAGATAGAACGTCAGAGTATATGCCAGATATAATGTCAGAATAATATGTCGGGGTGGGGATCACTCGAAGTAAAGTATTTGTTTGGTTGCACACCCATAGCTGATAGTTCAAGCTACCCATCAACCATCATTCGAATGAGGTCGCAATGAGATCAGTGTTGCTCTAGCCCTAGCTTATCCAGACATATTCCCACGGGTATCCCATTATATCATCTTGTTTTATATCCCCATACCAACAATCTCGTTGGTTGAAGCACCATTCTTCTTGGTTAAATCCAGGTAGTTGAATATCAACATTTTTACCACAAAAAAATACCATAATATCTCCCCATATCCCCAGTAATGCCAACATCGGATTAATCAACCCCCCCCAGAAGGTCAGAACTCTACCTTGTAGGTCAGTTTCTTAAACCCCCCCGTAATAATAAGCAACTCTGAACCATAAAAATTTGGATATGGCTTGAGTCAATTAGATCTTAATAGAATTCTATTGGATTTGTCAAAATCTCGTGGTTCAGAAAGGTGGTTGAATAATCAGGGGCAAACCCTGGTTATTATTAATGGGGGACATGGGCTCATGGGGGGTACCCTTTGGGAGCTATCCAAACTGATGATTTTTATAAAGTTTTTAATTAGAAATCGGTCATTTGGGGAATAGTTGTTCCCCACCTGCCAGGTGAGGGTTGTTAGATTTTATGTCAGTTGCCTCCTCCTCCTCCTCCTGCTCCTCCTCCTCCGCCTCCTCCTGCCTCGTCCTCCTCTCCTCCTCCTCCTCGTCCTCCTTGTCGTCCTCGTCGTCCTCGTCGTCCTCGTCGTCCTCGTCCAACTGCGACCCGCGATCCACAGTGTTCTCTGCCGGACCTCAACCACGACCATCCACGCCCAGTGTTCCCTGCCGGACCTCAAACACGACCATCCACGCCTAATGTTCCCTGCCGGACCTCAACCACGACCATCCTCGCCCAGTGTTCCCTGCCGGACCTCAACCACGACCATCCACGCCCAGTGTTCCCTGCCGGACCTCATGTAGGAAGATAAAATGTCAGATAGAGTGCCAGAAGATTTGCCAGGTAGAATGCCAGAAAATATGCCAGAAAATATGCCAGATAGATATGCCAGAAGATATGTCAGAATATATGCCAGATAGAATGCCAGATAGAATGCCAGATAGAATGCCAGATAGAATGCCAGAAGATATGTCAGAATATATGCCAGAAGATATGCCAGATAGAATGCCAGATAGAATGCCAGAAGATATATCAGATAGAATGCCAGAAGATATGCCAGATAGAATGCCAGAAGATTTGCCAGATAGAATGCCAGAAGATATGCCAGATAGAATGCCAGAAAATATGCCAGAAAATGTGCCAGATAGATATGTCAGAAGATATGCCAGAAGATATGCCAGAAGATATGCCAGAAGATATGTCAGAATATATGCCAGAAGATATGTCAGATAGAATGCCAGAAGATATGTCAGAATATATGCCAGAAGATATGTCAGATAGATATGCCAGAAGATATGTCAGAATATATGCCAGATAGAATGCCAGAAGATATGCCAGATAGAATGCCAAAAAGAATGTCAGAAGATATGTCAGATAGAATGCCAGAAGATATGCCAGAAGATATGCCAGATAGAATGCCAAATAGAATGTCAGAAGATATGTCAGATAGAATGCCAGAAGATGTGCCAGTAAGAACATGTATAAATGTCATGGTGGGGATCACACGAAGTAAAGTATTTTTTTGAAATTTTCAATGATCAACTTAAACCTTAAGTATAACAATGATGATTAAAAAAAATGTAAAGAAATAATTACTTTGCTTCAAGTGATCCCCACCATGACATTTATACATTTTCTTACTGGCAAATCTTCTGGCATTCTATCTGACATATCTTCTGACATTCTATTTGGCATTCTATCTGGCATATCTTCTGGCATATGATCTGGCACATTTTCTGGCATATTTTCTGGCATTCTATCTGGCAAATCTTCTGGTATTCTATCTGGCATATCTTCTGGCACTCTATCTGACATATCTTCTGGCATTCAATCTGGCATTCTATCTGGCATATCTTCTGGCATATATTCTGACATATCTTCTGGCATTCTATCTGACATATCTTCTGGCATTCTATCTGACATATCTTCTGACAATCTATTTGGCATTCTATCTGGCATATCTTCTGGCATATGATCTGGCATATCTTCTGGCATATCTTCTGGCATTCTATCTGGCAAATCTTCTGGCATTCTATCTGGCATATCTTCTGGCATTCTCTCTGACATATCTTCTGGCATTCTATCTGGCATTCTATCTGGCATATCTTCTGGCATATATTCTGACATATCTTCTGGCATTCTATCTGGCATTCTATTTGGCATTCTATCTGGCATATCTTCTGGCATATCTTCTGACATTCTTTCTAACCTTCTTCTGCACATTCTTTGTCCCATATCTTCCTACATGAGGTCCGGCAGGGAACACTTGGCATGGATCCTCGCGGTTGAGGTCCGGCAGGGAACACTGGGCGTGGATGCTCGCGGTTGAGGTCCGGCAGGGAACACTGGGCCCGGATACTCGCGGTTGAGGTCTGGCAGGGAACACTGGGCGTGGATACTCGCGGTTGAGGTCCGGCAGGGAACACTGGGCGTGGATGGTCGTGGTTGAGGTCCGGCAGGGAACACTGGGCGTGGGTGGTCGTGGTTGAGGTCCGGCAGAGAACACTGTGGATCGCGGGTCGCAGTTGAGCAAGGACAACGAGGACAACGAGGACGACGAGGACGACGAGGACGACAAGGACGACAAGGATGACAAGGAGGACGAGGAGGAGGAGGAGAGGAGGACGAGGCAGGAGGAGGAGGAGGAGGAGGCAACTGACATAAAATCTAACAACCCTCACCTGGCAGGTGGGGAAAAAAATAATTGGAAATAAATAGAATTGGAAATAAAACATGTTGGATAAAAAAATGATTTCAGCACTGGTTGTTTTTTAATCGGGGGGTGTTATTAATCTTGGGGGACCACCTTTTTTAAATTACATGTTTTTGGGCAGAGGGGGTTGATTAATACCGCGGCGTTTAGTAATCCTAACTTGACATAATTATACCAATACCTTTGTTGGCTAGTCGTCACCATTTCAGTTGCAGAGCTTGGGCCGCCAAGTTGTGCCAAGTTGCGGAACGCTAAACCTGGTGTCTTCCGCGCGACTTTTGCGCGCGCACAACGCGACTCAAGCCGTTTGTGCGTCCCGCAGCTGGGCCAATTTGGGCCACTCCTGTGCCGGGCCTGGGCAACTTGGAAGGAGGACTTTCCAGAGAATGAGCATGGATCTATATCATGATCGACCTAGACATCTAGACCCTCCATTTGTACCCTTCAAAATGGACAAACATGGAGTTGGGTGGTACCCTCTGGTAAACAAACATAGTTATTGAAAATGGCACATTGATAGTTGATTTACCTATTAAAAATTGTGATTTTCCATAGTTTTTTGTATGTTTACCAGTGGGTATTTGGAGGGCGAAGCCGGGAAGTGCACTTTCAGTGTACGCCCATCGGATCGCAGCCCGCTTTGCACAGCCCGGCACTTTTCTCTCCATGGAACCGCTGGCCATGTAGAAAATCCATATGCTCCATGCATGGAACAATTACCTAAGATTTATTCCAACCATTACCCTCTGGTAATTTAACAAAACTATTGAAAATCGTGATTTAGCTCGTGGATTTACCCATTGATAGCATGGTGATTTTCCATAGTTATGTTAATTTACCAAAGGGTACCTTCAAATTGACAGGTGAGAACTATTTATCATACATGCTGCACATGGGGTTATCCCGCCCTGTAAATGGAGTTGAGAAATCCATATCTGTGGGTGAATTACTGCTGATTACTGAATTTTGATTCCCCTGCAACTGAATAACGTCCATTTGGGGATGTTTCCCCTGCCCAACCACCATCTACAGTGACATCACACTACAATCTATCCGAATTAATACCCATGATTCTCCCCTGATTATCCCATGAAAAACAACAATGTTTGTTACTTAAATCCCGATTTCTTATGACTAAATCCCTATAGTTTTCTTGATGAAATTTGTAATTGTTCATCCAACAATTCTCGGCAATCGATGCTGAGGATGCAACCTGTACGGGACTCAATCAACCCTGAGGCTGAGGAATGTGGATGCGGATGCCACAAAGATTCCATGGATTGGTGAAGTAAAGGGTTGTGGGAAACCAATTGGATTGCATATCATCTTCACTGGAGAAACGTTTTCGATTTTGAGTTTGGAAAGACGGGTTTGAATGTTTTAGACAACTTTTCCCTGGAAAAAAAAAACATAAACCAATTCTGGTATAGATGGCCGCGAAAAAAAGGAACCAATTAAAGGACCGGATAACCCCACATGTCAACTTCTTCCAATAACTGGCAAAAGAAAGGTAAAGATGGGATGGGAAATGCGGGAAAGAGAAAAGAGATGGTGACGGATTGGCATGTGCAACAAATGTATGTCGACAAGTTGTGTGTGGACAAGTTGTGTGGAACGTTCTGACAAGTTGTGTGTGGACAAGGTGTGTGTGGACAAGCGTGCCACTAAAACCAGCCCAGTCCCATAAGTGCCACGCCTGCCACGCCAAAGTGACGGTGGATGTCACCAAGTGCCTTGCCTGCCACGATGGATGTCACCAAGTGCCACGCCTGCCACGGTGTGTGGACAAGTTGTGTGTGGACAAGTCGTGTGTGGACAAGTTGTGTGTAGACAAGTTGTGTGACAACTTGCATGTTGACAAGGTGTGTGTGGACAAGTTGTGTGTGGACAAGTCGGAGCGGCGGAGAGGCGGAGGTGCAGAACCAAAAACAAGAACCCCACACAAAGATGTGGGGAAATCTCGACCGGTGACAGCATCCCAAACAACTTCCGGCTGTTAGGTCGCCAATCCCAGTCTTGTGATATGGGAATGGAGCAAAACCTTTGTACCCCCTCTGTTCACATCAAAATAGCTGGGATTTATGCATGTTCATCCCCCGGAAGATGGGTATTTATAGGTAGATTGATCCATTGCCATATGAGATCCTCAAGTTAGTGGGTCTAAAACTGCAAAGAAACGCCATGGAAAATAGCTAGAGGGTCATCCTAATGAGGAGGATGAACAAGAGCCACAGCAGGCATGGTGTGAGAACCAGGGTATTGACTCATACCAAACTTATTGATTTGTTTTGATGGATTTCCCAGTGTATCCCAATATCAGTATACATATTGGATAGCAATCCAGATACTCAGGCTGTGAATCCATATTTGGGTCCAGAAACTGGGGTACCCCTGAAATCCAAGGCTCCCTATCAACATTGCCATTTGGAAGTCCCAAGGCCTTGCAGAAACCCCATTCAAAATGACCAATTTTGGATGACTTTAGGTCCCCCACTTTAGGACTCCCCCATGATATCCCCATTCATTGTGGTGAAAAAAAACAAACATGTGATGATAAAATCATGCAAAATCAGGGTCTGTTGGTAAACAATCATCAATTATGTCATTATTTTACCATCAAATGGAAACATCATGGTAAATTGATTTTATAAAATATGTTATCATCAAATATAGATGAATATCAACATTCATGATATTTCTTTTACATGATTGAAAGCTTTGATACAATGTGAGGCCCCCAAGATAGCTAAGTTGGTTTATAATTTAAAAGTCCAATAACTATGGTTTATGGTATTTATAACTATAGTATACTATAGTTACTGGGGCTTATAAACCAACTTATAACTGGGGGGGCCTCACATTGTATCAATGGGGGTCAGCCTAAAATTCCCACCATTTCTGAGCTCCAAAACTGGTGGTTCGCCGCGGCAAAGGCTTGGCGAACGCGGTCAATGCTACGCCAGACCTTGGTGAAAAAATGCATTGATCATTGGATTTGCCCTCCGGTCATCCAACATGGGTTTCTCTGAAAATAGGGTATATTCCCAAACAAATAGCCATTTAATAGGGATAATGATCATTAAATTCATTAACCATTGGGTTTAGGGGTACACTATTTTCAGACACACCCACATGGCTATGGAAAATGACCCATTTATAGCTGGTTGGTGGTTTCAACCTACCCCTCTGAAAAATCATGGAGTCAGCTGGGATGATGACATTCCCAATAGATGCAAAAAATAAAATTCATGTTCCAAACCACCAACCAGTAGAGGTGATTTGCCGATATTTACCTATTAAAAGTGGTGATTTTCCATCTGATAATGACTAACTAACAGGTATAATCGTGGCTTAATAGTGTTTTTTTTTTTGTGGTCAAATGATGGTTAAAGGAAGTTACCCTCCGGTAATCTAACATAGCTATGGAAGATGACCCAACTATAGGTGATTTACCTTTTAAAAAAAGTGGTGATTTTCCAGAAAATGGAATCTTTAAAAGTTAATTGGAAGATTTTTCATTAAACAAAGTGGTGATTTACTTATTTTCCAAGTTACCATCTGGTAAACGTTTACCTTTTATAGTTTGATTATGTAAACGTTTACCAGATGGTAACTTGGAAAATAGGCATTTAACTCACCATCAATCGATGATTTGGCAATCATGGTATGTTACCCCCCCAAAAAAAAATGGACATATGGATATACCGGTAAATTACAATACTTGGGGATACTGGTATATCCATTATATATATATATACATCGGATACACCATATTTTCATCATCATCATCATCATCATCATCATCATCATATATATATATGGATATATGGATATATACATATATGTATATATATATATATATATGGGTAAATTGCAATATTTCACTAACCTGAATAGTTCGGCCATTTGGGAATGATTCCTCTTATTGACCATGATTCCAGTGAGGGAGAACAGTGAGGTCGTGATCAAATTTACCCAGATATATATATATATATATATTAGTAAATTACAAAACTTCACAAACCTGGAGAGGTCGGCCATTTGGGGATAGTTGCCCTTACAAACCATTTATTCCAGTGACGTCGCGATGTGAGGTCGTGATCAAATTTAGCCAGATATCGATTTCTGGTTTCAATCTATAAATGATTATAAATGTGTTTGTTCGATCATGTTTCCAATCAACTCCAATAAATCTATTTTTTTTTGTTCGATCATGTTTGCCAATAAGCTCCAATAAACTGAAATGAACTTATATATACCCTCTGGTAAACTAACATAGCTATTGAAAATGGCCATTTATAGTGAGTTTTCCCATTAAAAATGGTGATTTTCCATAGCTATGTTAAATTACCAGAGGGTAAATGATTTTTTACATCATTTACCAACAAAATCCAATATGCTCCAACAAGTTGGGTGACTCGGGGATGAAGACTTTGACAATCTACACAAAAAGCACATGCCTAGTGAACTACTTAAAAGATCTTAAAAGAAGTTCAGTTAGTACGTGATTTAATAATGTCTTATATATATATACCCTCTGGTTATTTAACATTGTCATGGAAAAATCACCATTTTGAATAGGTAAACCATCTATAAATGGGCCATCTATACCATGGCAAACTGTTAAATAATCAGAGGGTATATCTTTAAGTCTATGATGTTTTGGGAACAAAAAATTACTGATTGAACATACCGCACTTCTGTTTGATGTTTCACCCAGGAAAGAACACAACAAAAACCGCATCATCTTCGCTGGAAGCTGATTCCATGAATTGGCTGATGAAAAAACCCAAAAAAAGCTCAACATGGAAGCCCATGTTATATACTGGCTGGGTTCATGGTGAATTTGTATATAAGGGATGTAAATGATGGAACCACTGTTCATAGGCATATCCAACCTGTACAAACAATGTAATATATTATATATATATTATACATATCATTAAATATATTCAATATATTCCATATGTTCGATATGTTCGATATGTTCAAGATAGCCATCAATAGTGGTTTAAGTGACTTAAATTTAAACAGTAAATCATCAGTTTTGTTAGTCCGATGACCCTCATCGAAGGGTCTTTCGCCAATGCTGAGACTCCGGCAGTTCGCTTCTCCTTCTGTCGCCGCTTTTTCTCACCTGGATACATGAGCTACTAGGCATTGGGACGGATCCAGGTTACGCCAGTTTATTTCACCTTGAACTGAGGGTTGCAGGAAAATCCTCAAATCAAGCAACAGCTCCAAAAAGGCGACTCAAGCGATACCGAGAGGGTATCCTTGTGTTTTTCCCCCCCAACAAAAAACAATAATCATTCCAGGTACGATGGAAACAAGATTTGACACAAGCCATCGAACGTTGATTTATTGATCCCGTGCGGAAACGCAGGAACCATCGTAGGAACTCTTCGACTTCTCAAAATGTGGGTTAACTTCTCAAAATGTCGATCTCCGTCCAGAAAAGAAAAAAAACTGACCCTCTGGTAAATTTTAACATAGCTATTGAAAATTGCCATAGAAATAGAAGATTTACATAGATTTACCCATTAATAGCATGGTGATTTTCCATAGTTACGTAAACGTTTACCAGAGGGTATGATACTTTTGGCTGGCATGGTCCTCAGCACCAAAAAAAAATGGACACCATCAATGGATTGGTTTAAGGGAAAATTTACAGGAAAACCCCATATTTAATGGGAAAATCTATGGTTTCCTGTAGATTTTCCCTTAAACCAATCCATTGACATATGGTTTTCCTATGGTTTTCCCATGGTTTTCCTATGGTTTTCCCTTAAATCAATCCAATGAAAAAATCACCAAAACCAATCCCTGGACTATCCAGGACTGCACCCAGCGGCACCTTGGTTGCAGAGGTGGCAAAAGTTGCAATCAGCACCACTGCTACATCCCTTGTCCTGAGGATCTGCAGTGGATTCTGGGATTTTTGAATGGCTGGACAATTCCAATGGAACATAGACATGTAAATAAATAAATAAATATATATATATATATACAGATGTAATAATTGTACCCTCTGGTAAATTAACATAGACCCTGGCAGATAGGGGTTGGAAGACTAGTTGTCATTAAAACTTGGCTAGTTTCAGGGTCTATGTTTATTTACCAGAGGGTAATATATATATATATATATATACACATAAAGAAAAAATAAGATTATGTGTATATATATATAAATATGAATGTATAAAACATTATATATATATGTTATATTTAATCTTATAACAATAATATTATAAATATAATCATTTAATCTTATATATAGTTCTCATGAAATGTAATACTATACATATAATATTACAATAATATATATATATACATATCATACTACAACATGTATGTGCAATATAATATTACAGTACATGAATATAATATTAATGTGTATATATATATATTAAAATTACAATATTTATGTGTAATATAATAGTACAGTATATATAATATTACAGCGAGACCCCATGGTTTGCCCGTAAGGTTTAGAATTGAGTTCAAATATTATCCTTTGACATGCTCAAAAACCTGCGCAGGGCCAGTGTTTTGGTATTTACCAGACGACGAACCCTAAACCCTAAAACCCTGAAAACTCTGAATCCGAAAGCAGAAAGCACTGCGTATACTCAGTATTTTCTGCAATTTCTCTTCTCTCGTGTTCGACGACAGGGAATCCTCAATGTTGCAGTCCGGGCAAACCACGGGGTCTGTGCGAAATATTACATTATATATAATATAATATATATATATAATACTATAACACATAATAGTGTAGTACATAATAAAATAAATATATATATATACTGTATATATACAATAATATCATAACATGTTGTTTGGGCGGGAGGAAAATTGAACTTGTTTTGGGGAAATGTCCCAAGTGAAATTCGCGGATGCCAATGCCAGTGGAACTCATTCCCCTCAAGTTGCCTATAGTTTGTACCATTGGGCTACAGAGTCTCTTCCATATACGGGTGACATATTGTGGCTTAAATGGTGCCTTAAGCCTTAAATATGGGTTAAATGACTACAAATTCATGTCTCATTGTATCCACATTTAAGATTCGATTTTAACAAAAGCTCAGTCGCCCAACGCCGCCCAACGCCGCGTCCTTCCAGTAAAATGCGCATGGATGACATTCTCGGGCACCATGACCTCCATGAGTTGGGCATCAAGACTTCGAAGAAATGCAGCTCCCAAAGGGCTTCCGAAAAGGATCAAAGTGGACATGTTGGGATGTTCACTGATGTTCATAACTGCATTTAACAACTCTAATCATTTGATTTTTCTTGGGTGTTAATAAGTGTTAATTGTAACATCTACAGTAAATCACTGATTTGGCTCAGAGATTTTCCAGCTTTCCACAGCAGTTTGGGAGTTTTCCACGATCGGCCGGCCATGGCCATCCCTTGATCGCCTTCTGAACCCATGCTGTAGGTCGGCTTTTTTGTACTACTACCTGCCGCATGGGCAACCGGGCAAGGGGAAATAAAGGGGACGATTCTATGAACAGTATATGTCTGTATTCAATTGTATTTCCTATCATTTTGTAGCTGGTTTCAATTTTCAAACCATCAAACATATCCATTTTCTTTTTTTCGTCAATTTGGCAAACAAACATTTCAGCTAGTCATTTTCACTATGAACAAAGTAAACGCACTAAAATCATCGGCTGGCACCTGTGAACGAGAGTGCAGCTGCCTTAGCAGCTCATCGGCCGTTGGGTTGAGCATAACGGATATATGGGGGTCATCCCAAAAAACGAACAAACATAATTATGGGGGTTTCCATAAATGGGGGTACTCCAAAATTGATAGTTTATTATGGAAAATCCAATTGAAATGGATGATTTATAGGGGTACCCCCATTTTAAGAAACCTCCATATAAAATTCACAGCAAAATAAATACTGTAAATATACCTATAGAATCAATTGATATAAATTTCAGAATGTCTGGGACAGCTATAATTGTAAGACCGTAAAAAAACAAGAAAGCTGATAAACTGGCAAAACAAACAATGGGATTGGTTCATGTTATATATATATAATATAGTGATATATAGTGTATATTTTTTGCGACCCATATTAGTTTCAATATTTTGCATTGAATGGGTGGTTCACAAAGTCCACAACGTTAATCGTTTCTTGGATCTGTTCTGTGTGACCTTAAGTGTCAAACAGCCAATCGTCAGGCCCACACCCCTTGGCACTACCCGCCTTTGAAAAAAATGAAGCTTTCCTACAAAGCGGGTACCCCTAAATCATCCATCCATTTATGGATTTTCCATTCTAACCATCCAGCTATTGGGTACCCACCATTTATCCATTTATCTAAGTAAATTGTAATATTTCACCTGAAATAAGGCTATTTGGGGATGATTCCCCTTACTAACCATGATTCCAGTGAGGTCGCAACGTGAGGTCGTTATAATTTACCCAGATTTATGGCAACCCTTGGGTCCCGGACCAAGCAAATCACCGGCGGAGTATCTGCCTCCTTCAGAGGCTCCTCCGTCTGATCCTCCAACGACATCGAGATGACGTTGAGCCATGGACATCGCAGGGAAATCACGCCGTACTTACGATTTTCGGTTGAAACCAGTACCCTCTGGTAATTTAAGAGTTAGCTATTGAACATTGCAATAGAAATAGTGGATTTTCCCATGAAACATGGTGAGTTTGCATAGTTATGTAAACGTTTACCAGAGGGTACCTTTTAAAGTGGGGAATCACAACTCTTAATATTGTTCGGACCTTTTGACCTTTTCCACACTGAACATGTTGAGGTTTTGTCATGTGTTGTGAGTATTGTGAATAATCCCAATACTGTAGATGTACATTGACATGTCTTCAAGGATCTTATGGGACTGTTCCAATGTTTCTATCATCCCTCAGCAAATCAGCACATGCAAAATCATATCATATCTTGAGTGAAACTATATAAAACATTTTAAAACTATAGAACATACTAAAACTAACATGATATGCCCATGATCCACAACTTTCCATGGGATTTCTGCAACAAAAACTCGGCTACCCATGAATTCAGCTGCCCAGAGCCCTCGCCTCCACCTGACTCCCTGGTGCAGAGCGAATCAGCCTTTCGTTGAAGAATCCCTCCAGGGATGGTGGTCGACCTGGAAAAAAAAACGTTGCGCCGGCGAAGTGCTGGGCGTCGTTGGAGATGATCTTGTTATGTAAGTTATGTACCAAATCAACTTTTTGGATGTATAAATTATGATGATAGTTATGCTCAAGTTGATTTTGGAGATGATCTGGAAAATTTCCATATTTCGGATGTCCCCTTCATTTTGCTAAGAGGCTAAGTTTTATTCCATTGATGTGATCTTTTGGGGCTTACTATGGCTTAGTGAAACCAAAGTCATGAAAAGGATCAGCAACAGGCCATGCAGAGCCGTTTGATTACTATACATGACTTGGATTAATCAAAATCTTGAGTAAAACAACAAAAGCACACTGTACTCGGCTTGTAGAGGTTGCCACATAAACTGTAAACGCCTCTATGATGGATTCAAAGCAACCTGCCTTTGCTTTGTATGAAATCAACACGGGTTTGCCATAGGAAGTCCCTGAAACTGAACCACTAGCAAGGAGATCAAGAGTATTTACAAGAATGATGTGGTCATGACTAGCTATTGAAAACACTATATATTTTTTGGGGCTAGGTTGGGTAATTTATCTATTCCTATGGATTCCTATGGGACATAGTGTCCATCGTTATTTAAGGCCGAAAAAGTGAAACATGTTCCAACACTTCCATGATGGGTTTCCATAGACTCAACTGGATATTATAAACCAAATTTCATCACCTGTTAAAACAAAAAAACAAACCTTTTCCATCAATTTTGAAAAGCATCCACCACGAAATCAAACTCAACAAATTGTCATCTTTTTGTTTGTCGCTGTGGCGCTCCATCCCCGATTGATACAGTATATCTTATCAAACATTGGATGATTTGCTCTAGGATTTTGTGTTGAGAATTGTTGCGATCCCAATGTTTTCGTTTCATCATCCAAAACAACAATGTTCGTTAAACAGTAATAACACATCCCCAATTTCAACATCAAAAACCAATATCTGAGATCTAAAGAACCGGCTCTTTGGGGGATGATGGGGATGGATATGAGTTCCAGACAGGAAACCTCGCCAACCGAGTGCCCGCACCAATGTCAAGATCGATGAAGGTATTCTTGACTGGTAGGTTCTTAGTGGCCAAAAGAAATTGTTGTGAATGAGACGTGAAAGATCATGACTACGTAGCCAAGTCTTTGAACCAAATCAACTTTTTCATCAGATTTGAGTGATTTAAGGTAATATACCATAATATACCATTGAATACCATAATATACCATGGAAAACTCATACATTGAGAATTGAGATCTCATCAGAATTTGAACCAACATTTTTTAATGGTCTACTGGTCGTACGGTGCTGCGAAAATCCCATCAAGTTGCTGCAACGTTTTTTTTTTTTCGCACCAGGAGGGGTGGTCGATAGATCTGTGGATCTATCGCCCTGAATTTTCACACCTAAAAAAATCATTCAAAGTAGAGAATTTTAGCCCAGGATGGTGAAATTTCAGAAATGGGTTTCATCTTTTCACCGTTTTGTTGGCGAGTTGGCAACACTTACGGGTGAAATTATCGACCCCAAGATTCTCTTAGTCCCAATCTCCAAAAATCTCTCTAAATGCATGCATTGTTGTTTTCTCACCATATATAGTCATTATAAAAAAAAGCAAAATGATAGGAAAGAAACACATCATCACTATGGTTGCTAATTCAGCACAAATATATATATATATATTGATGTATATATATATATAATTCGGTAATTATAGAATATCCCCTCCAAAAAATAACTGACATCCACTGGGTTCCCCAAACACTACCGGAGTCCGCCGTGCTCACGGAGGAGATGGTTGGCATGCGCCTGGGGGATGAGTTAACTAGACATCCAGAAACACCTGGGGCGGGATGTAACTAGGGATACGAACATATTCACTATTTTTAATGGGACAATCCCTAGCCATTATCATAGCCATGGGGATACCACATACTAGTGAATTGTCCACTAATATCTAGAAATAGCGAACTGGAAAATCACCATGTTTAATGGGACAATTCACTATTTCGACTGGGTCATTTTCAATAGCAACCTGTTAAATTTCCAGATATTAGTGGAATATCAAAACTTATAATTCATATTTTCATAGTTTTAGGATGTTCCAGGAGATTTTCTATGGGGATTTAAAGTGATTTAACAATCAACAATGGGGATCATCATTTGGATAATAGGAGGAAAAAATCATGTGGATAATTAAAAAAAACATGCTATGTGATCTTTTGCAAACATCATCATACCAACATAGCAACCGAAATAAAACCCACAAAAACGAAACCTTCAACCAGGTGTTTTTTCGGTTTCTCCAGGAAACAAAGGGGGCTACTAGACGCGCGAGTTGAGAGTCCCCACGTCAGGTGGCGCTTGGCCATGAATGCCTCAGGCTGCTATGGAGGCATCCATCCGGCCAAAGGAACTTTTTACTTTTAATAATTTGTGAAGTTGATATATGGTGTTCCACGACAATATACGACGATATAAGACGATATATGACGATATATGATGATGAATGATGAATGATGAATGATGAATTATGAATTATGAATTATGAATTATGAATGATGAATGATGAATGATGAATGATGGATGATGATGATGATGATGATGATGATGATGATGATGATGATGATGATGATGATGATGATGATGCCGATGATGACATTTAATGACATAAAATGACATAAATTGACATATGCTGACATTTGCTGACATATGATGACATATGATGACATATGATAACAAATGATGGCATATGATGATACATGTTGATGACTGATGATGACTGATGATGATGATGATGATGATGAGGAGGAGGAGGAGGAGGATGAGGATGAGGATGAGGAAATCAAGGCCATCTATGAATCATCAAAGATGCAGCTGGACAGTGCTGCCCTGCTTGGGGTTGACCTCACTAGACCTGGACCCCAAAGCACAGCATCTAAACAAATGGAATGTAGGGGATACTCATCTATATCCGTATGCAGTGATCATTGATGAGTATGTAAAATCTGGATATCTGGATATCTGGCGGTTTCTTGACACATTCACATATGTATATATATATAGACATATCGCCACAGAAACTGGATGATTAAGGAAACAAAAACAACCAATGCTCCATGTCACATGCTTCTCCGATCGCTGGGCATCCCAACTGCAACTGGGCCCTGATAGAATGGAGTGACCTCCTCAGTCGGCGCTGAAAGTTCCGCTGAGTGTCCAATTTTCGCGAAGTCAAATTGCAAATGGATTATTGCCAAATTATGGATTTTGGCAAATGATGTTTTGGATTATTGAATATTCATATTTGGATTATTGCCAAATTGCAAATGGACTATTGCATATTCATATGTGGAATTCGCCAAATTATGTGGATTTCGCCAAATTATGTGTTGTTTGACAAGCAAGTTCACATGGATTTCAACCAATGATGTTTTGCTTTTGAGTTTTTTACGCACCCAAAAATGGATAATGGCACATAACATACGGTGGATGGAAGAAATCCTGCACCACCTTGGATGGTTTTTCAACCCGAGAAATAATGGGATAAACCACAACTGGTGCAGGAATTCTTCCATCCACAGTATCATCAACATATATCAAGAACATCTCTGGTTGAAGGCTTTGAATTTCGACCCGCACCCTGAAAAACTTGGACTGACTCCGACCGCAGCCTGCGGGTGCAACTGCTGTTGCAATGTGCAGCAAACGATCATTTATAGTGACTACTAGTGATTATATAGTGGTTAATAGTGGTGAATAGTGATTAATAGTGATGAATACCTGATTAATGCACTATTCAGTAGTCAACTTCGTTTGTATTGACAGGCCTATTTTACTATGAGACAATCTTGGATAGCAACAATCTGATGCTTTAGAAACCGGTTTGGGCACGTTCGGGTTCGAGCCATCACCAATTGCTTTTATTGTAAATTCTTGGATTCTGACATAAAATGGAAAACCAATGCTTCACTATATTGATATGTGTATATATGATAGACGCTGAGTCATAATCTGATTCTTAGACTAAGTCTAATTCTCTTGATGCTTAGGCTCTGTACTCAAAAACGGATCAAGTAGGCACATCCGGGAGGCAACGGGCCACAACGGGCGCCCACTTCACTGATCAATTCTCACACCGGAATAATTTCCATTCATCTGGGTAAATTATAATAATTCACCAACCTGAATTAAGGCCATTTGGGGATGATTTCCCTTACTAACCATGATTTCCCATTGATAGATTCATAGATGATTTTCCCATTGAAAGCTCCATTTATAGAACAGTTTCCCATGAAGACCTCCATTTAGAAGATCTTGGCCTGTCTGTTGGGTTTCATGCCACATTACGCTTGTGAGTCAATTTGGAAAGTCATCCCACGTACTGTCATTCTTTTGAAATCATTGGAAAACCCACGTTAGCCAAGATAATTTCAAATTGGATCACATGTTGATACCTTCAAGTTCGTATCTTGGTAGCTTCCAAAAGGAGTTTGGTACCAATTCCTCCAAAGGAGAAGCTCATACGGTCAGTATCTGGGGAATATCCAAATCATCTCGTTGTTATATATATATCACATCATAACACGTATAATACATATAAATATATGTTTTCAAGTTCAAAGCTCAGAACTCCTCCCACCAGTTGGACTTGGCCCTCAAGAAAAACAACACACTCTCCGGATCCGCTTAAAACTGCCAGTCCTTTGCTGCCTTGTCTGCAGGAGCCATTGCCTGTTGGTTTCGCAACAAACGTATTGGTCAACTGGGATAATCATCCCAGGTTCCCATGTATATATACTACATTTACATAAATAATCATACATAATCATACATATACATACATATACATATTCATATTCATAATCATATACATATACATATAAATATATATATATACATATATATATATATATGTATATGTTTGAAAATAGATGATACCCCGAAATGGCCCGAAACGGCATTGTTTATGAGAAAATGAACAAGCATCACATATAGGAGTAACCTATAGCAACCACCAGCCAGTCATCAATGGCCCGTTCGGCAGCAATCCCTGCATAAAAAAGGATCAATCTGGACTTGTTGAGTAGACCGACACATCCCCCTCTTTTACGGTTGGAACCTCACTAATGTATGTATATATATATATAAAGACTAACTCTATATAGCCTGGGGAATGCTTGATGAATACACATCCAGCAGCTCTGGAAACGAGTGCCTAGATTTTTTTTAGCTCCAAAAATGGCGATTCTTCCTACAAGGTGGTGCTGGTTGATATATATAACCCCATTAAATACGTCGATGTATCTACCATGTGTACATATGTTTACATTCCCTGTGAATTCCAGCAGGTGGGGCCCTAACTTTATAGATATAAATTGCCAAGTGGTCCCTAGACCATCACTATAAAGTTCAAAGTGGGTAGCACCCACATGGTATTGAGCTAAGTTTATTTATTTGAGTTCATTGCACCAAGTTGGCTAACCTTTTCGACCACCACCATATACCATTATATCTCCATTCTAATGCCATTTTTGTTGGTTAGATCACAATGTTTCTTTGTTAAAGCACCATGGTTTTCATCTTTTTTGGGGGGCACCACCTCGTAGCTTTCAATAAGCAAATTGGCTCAACAACTCACCGAAACTCCATCCCAATCCATCGGCACCTTGGAAATCCGTCCACCAAACATTGTGGATCCCGGCCCCCCAGTGAAAAGCTTCAGCCGACAGGAGACGGCATGGAAAGTTGGGCGGTGAAACATGGAACCAACTATGGAACATCACCACTGTTGAATGGGTAAATCAACTATGAATGGCAATGTTCAATGGTCAAATCACCAGAGAAGTGAAAACCTACAAGAATCAACTATAAATTGTGGCAATCGTGAATTCAAATTATATATATAACATGGTGAACTAAAACCTAACTATAGAGAACTATAGAGAATCAACTTGGTCCATTCTCTCTGGTCAATCAACGGCAGCTATGCACGACAGTTGGCAACTCTTCGTGGACAATGTGTAACGAATAAGACGAACTAGTGCGATATTCATAATACAAGTATACTTTATACAAGACATAAGATAATTAGAAATAAAACGTAGAGGAACTATAATTGTATATATATAACTATAATTATATATAACTATATGTGTAAAAATAATACATACAGTATATCATATCATATCATATCATATAAATATATAGTGTATATATATATTACAATATACATCAAAATACAATATTCAAGGGTGCTGCAATGTTCCTGCATTCTTTTGACAAACCGCAGATGAAAACGTCAAAGTCTGAGAGTTGCGCGAAAATCCTCAGTGACCACAACGGCTCACCAAACTCGACGTACCACGGTGAAAACTTGGTGTATGGAGTATTCATTGGATTCGTTTAAGGGAAAATCTTAACCGGAAACCATGGTTTTTACAATAACATATGATAAATATGGAGGTTTCCTGCCCAAATTCACCCAGCGGAACCACGCAGGGGACATGCGATTTTCATAATGGGCTAGATGTGATTGTTTAGTTGTTTAATGGTAGTGAATATAGTGAAGAAGCATAATTGGGTCACATTTTTGGGTAACAATCGGGTTGATATGATATAGTGGTTGGACAATTAGAAATACTATGGACAATGGTTTTATGGGGATTACTGTTACAAGTTACTAGTGATACTATAAATAGATGTGATACAGTGTTAAAAACAATAACACTATATAATTCATTATAATTCCCCTGATGCCAAGTGATCATTGTGACTAGTAGATTCCAGTAGTGGTTTCTATACCACCTGAATATCCTGAATATCACAACAGTCCGGAATCGAAGTAGATGCAAGTGGTTCAATAGGAAAAAAAACACTGAACATATTGGCTATATGGGCCATGGAGCATCATCATGCCAGTAAGAAACAAATACGATGACATCTTCAAAATCACCCATCAGACTTGCAACAAATGTGTTGATATTCATGCTCATCTGCCGAGTAGCCAGTATCAAACGGCCTCAAGAACTGCAAGTCCGAAAGTTCCCGCAACTTCAAGAGCAAGGCATTTGCTTGCATCCACTGACCACACTCCTCAGTTTTTCGTTGTTGATCCAAACATGGAGTGCACATCGGGTCGTGTGATGGCAGAAAGGTGGGATCTTTGCCCCGATGGTGATAGAAACGGATCCACTAGAGGTTGACATGTGTTTCAATGGGATATTATATACTGTGCACCCATCCAATCGTGAAACATTCCAAAAACCTGCGTGTGCGTGGCTAAGCATCAATCCTTTCTAAGTGTCAACAATTCGTCGCTGATGTGATCCCGAGTGGCTTTTCATGGCTTTTCCTTCACCAAGAGTCTTCACAAGCAGCTAAAACGAAATCCCACGAAAGGGCATCTGCTTGCAACGAAAATTGCTTGACACAATTGAAAAGATCCAATGCTTCGCGCCACCTGAACTGATCGGTTGCCACCCTGCCAACCCCTTTTTTTCTGGATCCAGCAGTAGCTTCGGTTGGAAAGTATCTCAAGAATGATTTGAGGGGTTCAGTCCCTTCTCAGGAACTATGAGGGGTTCTTATTTTCCGCCAACTATATGAGCCACGGAACATTTGAAAACACTTTCGACAGGACCTGTCAATTCCGCCAACCAAAGGCCGATCAACAAAGACTGTTATGTCATGAACTATACCATCTGGTTATTTAACATAGCCATGGAAAATCCCTTATAAATGGAGGTTTTAATGGGAAAATCATCTATAAATGGGCCATGTTCAATAGCTATGTTAGTTTACCAGAGGGTAACCTCTGGAAAATCCATTTCAATCCCAGGTTATCGACACTTAAACGACCGGTCCTGTCACAAAGGGCAAAGGGCGCCTGTGCGCATTTCTGCAACTGAGCAATGCTGAGTTGATGGAAAACATGTCCGGAAAAAGTTCTTGGAAACCTCAGATGTGCCAGCAGCAAGAGGTTTAAATAGGCACAGGTGATAATGGTTGGGCTGCTCGCCAATCCCCAATCCCAATATTGCTGCAGTCAAGATATGAGCAAAGATATGCGAAGATCACCCAATTGGTGATGAACAGCATAGAAAAACTGAACATGTAAAGAAGACACGTGAGACCACTCAAGTTGAACATCATCCATTGCTTTTTTCCTCGCCTTTCGGAATTTGGGGCAACACATCTTTTCTTTGGCTATGGCTCAAGAACATCAACCTCAAAACTGGATGGCTTAGTGATGTCTAGTGACAAACATGATCACTTTGTGCTTCCGGATATGTACCTTCTCTTTTTGCTATGTAATACTGTATATAATGCACCCCTGAGTCCCTTATATTATGATGAATGTAAGCGTCCTGGCTCACCGTCCGTCATCATATCTACCCAGGAGCGCATATCATGAAGAAGAGCAAGAGATTCGCACCAGCGACCTTGCCAGCAAAAACACAGCAACAGAGCCCGTCTGTATATATGCCATTGGAGTCTGTACCAATCCTCAACTATGTTCCTTTAGAATTGCATCCACGCATCTGCCATCCTTCCAACTCACTATCTCTTCATCAAGGAATCCGCGGTTTCATCCTCGTTTCAAAGCCATTTTATGCCGTTTTGATATTGAAAATCAGAGGCAAAGCCAATCTTGCCAAAGGGGCTACATTTTTCGCAGCAGCTGATAGCAGAGTTTAAACTGATGACATCCTGTGCTGTGGATCAGGACCTGGCTTGCACCAAAAATGGGTTGTCGAACTGGTGAACATCCTTACCTGGTGGCTCACCATGGCTCACCCTACTTAGCATGTAGGTTATGTCCCTGATTATAAATAGGATAAGCAGCAGGGTTAATGCACTCGTAGCTGAGGTTATGAACTACCAAGTACACAATTTGTTGGGTTTCTCATCTGTCCTGTAGAACTATCATTGTGAGTATATACTGTGATTGAACTATTGCAAACAGCTCGACGTGCTTTTGACGTCCCATTTCAAGCTATAGTTGATACAGTATGTTCAGAAAAGACATACTTGATTATATAAACTTTGCTCTGTGTGTGTGTGTGTTACCATATGCCGATCTCAGTCACTTTATGAGACATTATATAATTACTGTGCCAGGTAAAATAAGAATAAAATCCCACTATATGATATGTAAATAATTTAATAATTGTAAATATATCTACGAATCGTGACAAATCAATATAAATCAGGTTTCTATCTCTTTGGGTGTCCTTATAAATCAATATCCATTATGATTCATTATTTTTGTTTCAGTGACCTCAAGAATATCACAAGATCCTGGAATTTTCTGAAGAAAAGTTGGTATTTTCTGTGGAATGTGAAGCAGTTCTCCATCAAAAGGTTAACAAAAACATCCTGCCGTGTACCGAAATTTTGACCCAGTCCTTCTCGATAGAAAAGAGGTCCATGTCAAACAACAGAGCCAAGGCTTTTCGCCACTGTCTTCCTCTTTCGCAACCTGCAGTATGGTGCAGTCATAGGCACAGCCCTTTTGGTGCATCTTTTTGGTGCTCAACAATTGAGACAAGGGGAAGCAAGACCAGGATGTCAAACCACCGATGACCATGGGACCATCGTGAAATGGAAGGCTTCTGATCTTGGACTGTTGGCCCGGTACATATGCCTGCTGGCTGCTTCGTCCCGTACCAGTTATGTCCATCCGAGATCCCTGGGATAACATCAAGGATCAACATGTCTGCAGCGCAAGGGTGATGTCAGCGCCTATGAAAAATTCCCATGTCGGCCCATGTCTGCTTGATTACATAGCCAATATTAGCCAATCATCATACATCTTATGATTTGCTTCATCCATATTTTAATCGCAAATTCACAGTGCTTCTATCTTGCTACTCTCATGTAATCCGTAACAAAATCTTTCCATCACACACCCTGCGCATGCGCCACGCAAGACGTCCCAGGAACTGCTGATGGCTGCATTGAAAACCGCCACTCTGGCCGGCGCTTGGTTGACCAAAATCGCCAGGGCCCTTTGCCAGGCGTGGCATTTCTCGCAGCTGCTCAGCGCTGTTGTGAAGGAAAAAGCCTGCAGATATAAGGAGGAATAGGAGGTGAGACATGTTTCATCATTTTTGGCGCTGGGATGAAAATCTGCAGATCGAGAACAACGGGAACAGTTTTACGAAGAGATTGTGTTTTGAAGCCAACTGAAGCCAACCATCTCATTGTAGCCTGGTTCTCACTTGTTATGTAATCTGAGGCGCTGTTGCTTGAAGGTGCCGTTGCGAAAGTCGTTGAAAGATGTCCAAAACGATGCCCCAATGTCCAAAAGATGCACTGGCCTGAGGCTTGGAACAATTTCCAAAGATAACTCATGTCTTCTTTGTGGTTTCCATGTGAAGTCGTATAACAAGTAATTACATAACTTAACTGAAAAAAACATGAAACAGCATTTGCTATAACAAAAGTGTGAAGCAAATTCTGAAAAACCTGGATTTCTGCTGTACAAAATGCTGTACTAATCACATCTCATCACACTGCTTCCGAAGAACGGCAGCATTGAAGGACGCCGTAGACGGTCGACCAACAGTCGTGATGCGTTGCAAAAGCTCCATGGCCCACGTCCAACGCGTGGATTTCCTCAGCACGGAAAAGCCATGCTTCGGCGACCAAAGACGTTGGGGTCATTGGTAGATTTTGGCATATCATTACTGGTTGGTGGTATACCTACCCCTCTGAAAAATATGAAAGTCAGATGTGATGATTAATATTCCCAATATATGGAAACATAAAAATCATGTTCCAAACCACCAACCAGTATTTTGGAGGGCTGTACCTACCCCCATATAATAAATATATAGTTTTGCGCCATGCTGAATCGCCTGGTTTATCGCCTGGTTTCATCTTTGGTAGCCAATGGCCGCAACTTGGGGTATTCACCATTTTTGGACAAGCTTGAAATGTGTGCTCCTGGAATGTCTTAAAAGTAAACATATTGAGGTTCCAATCTCACTCTAAATGTAGGTCAGAGCATCCTTTTATAAATTCAGAAAAAGTGCTTAGATTTCGAAAAGTCAATATCTTCGGTGCTTCTGGCAGCCTGCACCTAGAGACTCACCAAAACAAGGCAGAGTGGAAGGAAACATGGACAACTAAATACCTCGCAAATTGAGTCCAAGGTCATATCCAAATCAATCTCTCCCAGGACTCATTCCCTACCATCCCATACCTCAACACAACTGTATATTATACAAACATATGATATATATATATATATAAATATATAAATATATATATATATTACACATGGCACTGGTTTCAACTTCTCTGGACTATGATCCCCATTAGACAATCACCAGGTAGACAACCCACTTGTTTTGCTGGTGCACTCGCAGGCGCTCACCACGGCGTTGTGCATTGTGGTCTCCAAACTCACCGCCTGTGGCTGCGAAATTCATCAACGAAACGAGCGCCTGCGCTCACCAGCCCTTCGCGACCCTATGATCGCGAACTTGGGAATAAGAACAGATATGACCAAAATATACCAAAATATAACCAACATAAACCAAAATATAACCAATATATACCAAAATAAACCAACATAAACCAAAATATAACCCATATATACCAAAATAAACCAACATAAACCAAAATATAACCAATATATACCAAAATAAACCAAAATAAACCAAAATATAACCAATATAAACCAAAATAAACCAAAATATACCAAAATGGGCTCCAGCAATTTACCAAAGGTCATTCAGTCATTGAGCGTCACACTGTCATCTCCAAGAGCTAGTTTGCAGTGTCTCTCCATGACAGCCCCCATTGTGGGCACGCCAACTTGGTATGTTTGAGTGTGGTTGTTTAAGCCAACATGTTTTTTACAATCCCAACATGGGGCTAAATAATTTGAGCCATATCCATGATTTAAGAAGCCCCAATATGACAATCTATGGCTTCAACTGATTCCACGCGTCAAATATGTGTCGCTAACAATTCCCGAGCTTTGCTGCTTAGTGAGGTTAGTTCCTCAGTTTAGTTGGGACTTCATGGGCTCATGAACTGCCGACGTTTCATGCGGCGCCGCTTTTGGGATGTCTTGGGTCGTGATGAGGTCGTGGTGGAGACACCGAAAATAATTCACCAAACAAATGTAACTATATACCCGGTGGTGCCATGTCACCAAGTGTGTTATCCAATGACTACACACATATTTATAGATATATATATAATATTATATCATATGCATATAATACAGACTGGCATATACTGTGTATATAAATATCAGCGTTACCCAGTTGCCACATTACCGTCCAGTTATGTATACTCGTTGGTTTTTTTCAACTCGTCGGAAAAACATCAGTCAAGTGCGATTATCATCATAGGGTTGAGAATAAACAACATCTCACCGTAATTATTTGTGATATTCCATCCAGTTGTATACAGATGTCTACATATATAAATATATTTGCAGATAGTTAGTGGCAAACCCAGTCATAAACTATTCCAATCAACCATCCATTACGGGTTCCTTTTAAATCATTCCAAATAGGGGTATACCCAAGTCACGCCCCCCCAATCTGGGATGGCTAAGATTGTTGTTTGAAAAACCCAGAATTTCCTCTATTTTCCCAGGAGTATCCCGTATCATCCCAAAATATTCCATAACATCTCATAAAATTCCTGGCTGGTGGTTTTTATCATCTTGAAAAATATGAGTCAATGGGAAGGATTATCCCATATATTATGGAAAATGAAAAATGTCTGAAACCACCAGCCAGATTCGGTTTACCTCATGAGTCATCAGTCATCATGCAGTTCCTGTCCCCACAAATGATGCTCCTGGTTCAACAGGAGCATAGCTAAGGACCAACTGAAGGACGTCAGCCAGCGGTCCTCGAAGGGTGGGGATTTCATAAAGATGCGAAATTCCCATGGTGAAGCATTATTTCATGAAATAATGCTTTTTTTTGCAATGGAACATTCAGGGGATTTTCTGACTCATGATTGATCAATGGCATGGTTCATAGACATTTTTCTGATTCATAGTGAACAAAGCCTATTCATCTCCTAGACATTCAAAGCACCCTTGGAAACACCAAAATTGGAGGGTCACAGTCCTTCAGTCCTGTCACTGACGTTGGCACCGTAGGGCCACGGTTGCCAGGTGCCAGAATTAACCAATTCACCAACCATCATGGGAAATGGGGGTCATATATCATGGATTTTTGGATATTGCACTATAATAATATATCATAGTATATACTTAGGGTCAGTTTTTGCACTGGAATTCTAGAAGTACTGAAACACCTAAGCAGCTATCGTTTCTTCCCACGATGGACATTTGTTTGGACCTTGCGAATGAAGGCATCTCTGGAGAATTTGCAATACCATTTAATCAATGAATTCCAAAACTATTTGTTTGGACCATCAGTTTGATGCTTGGCCCTGTATCAACCGTTTCTTGATGTCTTTTGGTGGCTGTAATGGTTCTCCATAGACAATGGACTTTCAGCCGTTGCTACACAAATCCATCTTTTCTTTGCTCTATTTGGAGTAAGTTGGTGCTTTGTATCCCAATTTCGGCTGATCCATGTTGTCCAGTGCCGATTATTCTCTTAATATCTGGTTAACTACCAGACAGATCTAGTGAAACAAAAAACTACCCCTTCAAATAAATTGTCTGCTTCAATATCAAAGTTTGCTGGTAAAAACATCTAAAAACCAAATTTCTGCTGGTCGAAAATTCAAACATCACACTTCCCCCCGGACTGCCAGTCCTTTCCAAGCGCCAACGCTCGCCGCCACGGTCCAGGCATGACGTGCGTCGCGTCAGCACGGGGCAAGGGCGACAGCCGACGTAAAAACAGGCCCTGGAGCAGATCCTGAGGTGGGAGAAAGCCTATGTTGGTTGATGTGTTCTTCGGGTTTTACTGGTTATACATGGTTATATCATAGTTATACTACACCCAAAATATATCCGTTATTAATGAGAATTATATGTTGATGGGTTGCGAAATCATGATTAATTATGGATTATAATGGGATAAAAATTAAGTATAGATAATAATGGGATAATCATAATTGTGTCGGGGGTTTTACTATATTTATACCACATCCAAAAAATGGGGCGATGATACTTCCATAAAATGTTCAATGTGGGGGGTCTACTAGTTATACTGTACTATAGTTGTACCACCGCACAAATATGGGGAAATTCTTTTTTGATGAAATGTTTTGCAAAAAATGGGGATTAACAATTTTAATTGCAATAATAAAAATATTTTACATATATATAGTCACATTATCTAATTTTTGGATTGGGATTAACCAAGATTTGGATTGATATGACTAGAACAAATTGAGATTTTCAAATCGACCATATGAAGAAATCATCTCCAACTACCTCTGTGAATATGGATACCTACCACATGGGAAACGTAAAAAAATTTGGTATGGGTCAAACTTGAGCACCTGAGGTAAAATAAATTGATGATTGACACAAACAAAACACATAATCAAAAATATTTGGTCCTGTGATGTCCTGTCTGGAATATGAAGCCAACATACCCGATCTCGAATTTCTGGAGGATCAAATTCAAGAATCTACAGTCGGTCTGCCCCACGGGATCATCGCAGCTAGGTTAGAAAATCGAACAATATTTCAGCCCACCAAGCAGATGAAATGATTCTTTCTGAAATTCGGTTCATTGCATTTCCTTACCCCATAGCCAACCAGCTGACATGAGTTTGCCCGTTCCTTACTCCATCATTCCTATAGGTTATCATATTTTTTCCCCTCAACAATGGCCATTTTGGCCCCCCATTGCTGCTTGGGAGCTGATGCCAGAGACCACTCCTCTCGAAAGGTTGACATGATCTTGTTGGTCGACTGTGCAGATTGAAGCACCGAGACCATCTTCATCCTTGCGCGCCCAAGATTGCGCAATGGCACCCATGGCCTAGGAATATTGACCCATAAAAAGGGGAGGTCCAACCGGAAGGACTCAAGAACCTCGGAGCAGTGGCTGTGAAACACCTGCGCAGATGTATTTTTTCATGTTGAATCAATCGCTCATGGAGACTGAATAAAATCATGTTTGCTGATCGATATTCCGATATACATATACTATCGCACACATAAATTTCGATATATCTGTAAAAATATGTGTATATATATACACATGTTAGATACAATCATATTCATGCCTATATTGACATGGCTATGAGTCAAAACAATAGCATCGTACCCTAAAATAGATTGGTTAATGGATGTGCAACACCACATGAGGCCCATACGGTAATAGGTTTTGACCCATCCCCATATATGGTCGCACTTGGTCGTAGACCCCAGTGAAGCCGCCATAAGTCCTTCGACAGAGCTGCAGCGATGTCTGCCATTCCACAGAGTCTGGCAATGCAAAGCTGAGTTTTGGGATGTCAAAGCATGAAGGGAGAATTTCATGGGGTCCAATAATATGTAAAATTAATTGTATATATATATAATTGTATAGTATTGTACGGTGCGCATGTTTATTATGCCTACTGCTTGATTTCCGTACGTGTAAAAACGCGTTTTTTGGAGTTGGGGTGGGGTGGGGTGGGCAATAACGTTCGTGTTACCACGCTCTTGATGCTACGTTGCTAACTTGTTGAAGTAACTTCCAAGACTCTGTTCCAAAAAATCGGCCATTTGGGGATTCCCGGAACTCCCAGCCAACCCCAAAAAGAAGTTCCACCCATTCTCAGCTCTATCCCCGTGGGCCCTGTGGGTCCCCTTTGGATCCCCTGACCCAGCAGCGCAGTGAAGCTGCCCTGCTGCGGCTTCTGCCCGGTGGCTTCTGCTCCCTCCATCAGCTGCAGTGCCATGGCCCAACGGGGCGAAGATCCGAAGGAGCCCAGAGTGAGGGCGTAGGAGACCTTGGGGGCGAAGGCATGGGGGTCCCAAATCCCAAAGGGATGGATGTTGAATGATGTTATCATAGGCGTATACATACATGAATATATATATATTATAATATAATATAATATAATATAATATAAAATGATATATATATATATATTATAATAAACAATATTTAATATGTAACATATAATATATAATATATAACGCATAATATAATATATAATATATAAAATAAACTATTATATATACATGATATATATATATATGATATATTATATATATATATATATGATATATATATGATTTAAAATAATATAATTTAATATGATACAATCTAATACAATATAACATAATACACTATAGTATAGTATAACAAAATACAATATAGTATAGTATAACATAATACAATATAGTATAGTATAACATAATACAATATAGTATAATAAAACATAATATAATAGAATAGAATAAAATAGAATAGTATAATAAAAATACAGTATAATTAATATGATATAATATAATAAAATTGACTATACTATAATAAAATACAATATAGTATAGTATAATATAGTATAATATACTATAATATAGTATAATATAAAAACAAATAATATAATATAATAAAATATAAGATAGGATTATATAATATAAGATATAAATAATATAATATATAATATATATATATATATTATATTATATAGGGACAGCTTTTGGCAGATAAGTGGGGTTGGGCAAAAGTAAAGATATCTGAGAATTTCGAAGAAATTGAAAGATGTTGCAAGTCTGAAATTGATAGGAAGTTGGTTAATTGAATGCTGATAAGATCCGACAAGTGAAATTAACCTCCTCTGCACAGCACTGTACATCTTGAAATTCAGAACATCTTTTGCAATTTTGCGAGCACTTTTTCTGGCCCATTTGCCACGCCCCCATCATTTGGCTGAAGAACTCCAGTGGCCACCTGGCCCAGAGATTTTTGTGCAGACAAGATGGATAAGGATGATGTCCAACGCTTGCTGTCCTGCGGAGAAATCATGTTGTGATAGGATAAATTTGGACTTGGAGTTGGTCTTTTGACTTGGGGGCACAAACTTGCATCCCAAACTCTCCATGGGGATATTATAGTAATATACCTATCATTGATGGTAGCGGGTACTTTTCCAGCACTTTCGATTAAGACTCAGTTTGAGGATCTAAGGCTCCAAGCAAGTCATCCGGAAAAAATGGGCCTATGGGTCAAAACCCTATTGGTACCCTGTCTGAACCCTATGAAATAGCTGGGATGTATGGATGTTCATCCTCAAAAAATGATAATTCGAGCTGTTGACCCACAATAGCATAAAACTGGTCTCTTAACGTGCCATTGATGCAGAAAAAACTCCCCCCAAGCGAAGTCGGCACCTCCAAGTTCTTCAAGGCGATGTGAAACAGCGCTGGATCCTCGCACAAACTCATGAAACTGTTAGGGCCGTGGACAGGGACATTGACATCATAATAAAACAATAACTAATAGTAATGATAATAATAATCATCATCATGATCATCATGTTTCATGATCATCATCAACTTCTTCTAATTATTCATTATGTTCATGGTATTAATCTTATATAACTTACTCTTAAACATATTATAAATATTATCCATATTCATCATGTTCATCATGTTCATCATGTTCATCATGTTCATCATGTTCATCATCATCATCATCATCATCATCATCATCATCATCATCACCATCAGCATCATCGTCATCATCACCATAATAACAACAACAATAACAACAATAATAATACAAATAATAAAAGTAATAATAATCATCATCATCAACTTATTCATCATATGCATGTTGTTCTTCATCATCATCGTCATCCTCCAACCTGTTTTCTGGTCAGGTGTCTGGACGAATGGCCAGTTGCTGTGTCTTTTGCAAGAAGTGAAAGGCAAACGGCCAGTCACTAATCTCTTGGTGACCATCCATCATGATGGAGTAGGACACCAAGTCCTGAGGGCTTACGCATCATGGGTGAAAAATGGTGAACGTACAAACGACATGCGGTAAACACCCATGTTATCCGATATCCCGTGTTTCAACGTAAATTTCACCGTTCTAGGTGGTAGACATAGACTGACACTACCCATGCATGGCTACGCTTAAAGATGCATATTTTTGTGTAGTGATCCTCGTGGGCACGTGGGCATGATGAGTCATCATTGTCATGATGACTGTAATAATGACTGACTGTTACAAAAAACTGTGATGATCATCGTGATGGTGATGATGGTGGTGATGATGATGATGCTGGTGGTGCTGGTGGTGGTGCTGGTGGTGCTGGTGGTGGTGGTGGTGGTGGTGATTAGTGTTACTATTCTTAACACAACTGAAAAAATGACCATTATAATGACGCCGGTCACATCAATCCGCAGCTCCAAGCGTCTCTTTGCATCGCCGTTTGCGCTAGCAGCAGATTGGAAGATTTCCAATCGCCCG
>CAMXCT020003292.1:0-69782 GCA_947184155.2 Cladocopium goreaui
GTTTGATGCCAAAAAAAAACATCAACAAACCATTTGAAATCATGTTGCAATCATAACCAACAATCATTTGGCAATATTTGGCAGAGTTACCGCAATGATAACCATCATTCCAGTAATGTTGCGCAGTGAGGTCGCAACATAGTTTACCCAGAGGTTGTCCCTATTTTATCCCCATTGCCCCAACTATTCCCCATCAGATACCCCATCAGAAACCAGCCAGATGCCATTGGGTTTTTCACCAACCAGTCAAATAACCATTCAAAAAAACCCTTTTTGTTTCCACGCGATATCATCACAAAGACCCCTTCATCAAATTCTTTGAGATCACTTAGATCAAGTTACCCGAACATAGCTACGGAACATGGCCCATTTAGTTCGATGATTTACCATGTTTTCTCCTTTAAAAAGGGGTAAAATCACCAGATCGCTACGTAGCTCTGTGAGTTTAGAGGGAAATTTCCCATGAAATGAGCCAACATAGAGTGATCAAATAGAGAACCAATAGATGATCAAAAAAAATATAGAGAACCAATAGATGACCAATAGGAGTAATTAGTAATCAGTAAACCAAAGCCATCATAGAGGGATCAACCAATAGATCAACCATAGAGTGATCAAAGCCAGATGAATCAACCCTCTGAATAATATTGAATAATTATATATCTAGGCAAATTATAATAATTCCTAACCTGAATTAAGGCCATTTGGGGATGATTCCCCTTACTAACTATGAATTCCAGTGAGGTCGCAGTGAGGTCGTTATAATTTACCCAGATATGATATATGTTTCATCAACCAATCGTGTTATCTTATAACCTCATCAACCAATCACTGATCTAAGCCTCTAAGCCATCGGTCGGATCAACACGGGAGCAGTGGCTGCGATCCACCCCTGTTGGTTGATGATTAGTTCGGGGATGATACTAGCCAACATATTGGGGATTATAGTAATGGGGGTAAACCAATGCCATAAACCATCATAAACCACCAAAAAAACCTGGGAATGGTAAATTTATACCACCAACCAAAAAATGGTGATGACATGTGATGACTGGGGGGTGGTAAAAAGTATTCACTTATTCTTTTACCCACATTAATCCAAGAACGGGGAGTCCCTATGAACCAACCCAGGAACTCGATCACCTCGCATCGCTCAGGCCTTCAGTTCTCGGCACTCCTCTTGGAGACGAAGCATCTGTTCCTGGTGTCGGCGTTGACGAAATGGGGATCCTTGGGGTATGTCTATCGAGCCACTAAAGATAGTGTTGTTGATTGGTCATGATAGGGTATAGTTGATTGGTCATGAAAATTGGTTTGATCTTGATTTACTAACAATGGAATCTTGATAATCCATATCATTATCCATGGTTATCATCTTTACTAACTGGTTTCTTAGGAATTATGACAATCCATAGGGACACCTATCAACCAGTACAATGAGATAGGATAGGATGGTATTTTTCATGGCATGGCCCACTTGAATATTCCTTGTGGGATTTCATCACCCCATGTTTGAATGGGCTGCTGTGATCTTCAGCGGCCAGGGATACCCTGCAACTCTGCTGAGGCTTTACCAAGGCTGGCCATTTTACCAAGGCTGGCCATTTTACCAAGGCTGGCCTTCTATACAGAATCATTTCGTCCATGTTTTTTTGCGAAAAAACACTAACATACACAATCACGGTTTACCCAGAACGACAAGTGGTAGATGGCCTAAGGTAGTTTAGTTTTATCAAGTTTTAGTATGGTTTAGCTAGCAAAAAGCAAGTGCAACTGGTTGTTGGTTGAGCCAACCATCACGAAAAATAGGGGAGATTTGAAACAAACTTAATACTCATTTTTGGAAACAACATTGTAGCGTGCAAAAAAAGGATTACATGTGGCATTCAGCATTACAATGGTGTTTTGTGGTTCCAACTATATATATCTGTCGTACAAAAGTACAATGGTGCCGTTGAGAGTCGACCAGAGCAGACATGGAATGGCTCGGATATGCTCGGATTATATAATTTATATATATATAATTATATACTCTTTGGTGGTACACCTACCCCTCTGAAAAATATGAGTTCGTCAGTTGGGATGATTATTCCCAATATATGGGAACATGAAAAAAAAACTACCGGTCTGCAAGTCCCAGCCAAACTCATTCATCTGGGAAAATAAAATTCATGTTCCAAACCACCAACCAGATAAAGAAAGATGCCCTGGATGGCGGACAGAGTAATGGAAGGGCTTCTGGTGAGACCTGTCTTATCCTCTGTGGGTTAGCTACGCACATTGATTTCACCAGCGTTCACTTCCTGAAAAAAAAACGCCCCGTGTCATGGCGAATCAATCGCAGATACGAACACCAAACCTGGTTCTGGTGGGTGGTATACCTACCCCTCTGCAAAATGATGGAGTTCGTCAATTGGGATGATGAAATTCCCAATATATGGAAAGTCATAAGATTCATGTTCGAAACCACCAACCAGTGGCTTCTAAGTCATACAGCTTACTTAGATACGAACACACACGAATTCCTTTGATCTTCAATGTTTCCAAGACAAAAACAAACCATTGGTCTGTTTTCTCATCAAACTGGCCACCAACATGGACCATGAATACATATGAAAACCACCATTCACAAAGGTGAACCTATATGTGAAATTTGTTGAATCCATTTTGCACATGGTGAACAAATTCTATGTGTTTCTATTTGAACACATGCTGAAAAAATATGTTAATCATGTTTTTTTAATGTTTCATTTCCCACGTGTCATACTCTTCTGAAATTCCCATTTCTTGTGATACGGAGGTGACCTAAGTTAGTTCCATGCCTCGGAGCGGAGCTGTTGCTCAGCGACCTGCGAACAGAAGTCTGAATGCCTGTTGGCTGGATATGAAGTAGAGAAGTCCTATGTATAACCATATTTTTTTTATTGGATGTTTGTATATACGGAAGATCATGGAAGTTAGTCGGTCGAAACTTGGTTTACGTCCTCGACACAATTAGGCTTTATGGTAGATATACCGAACTATCCTGAATTTGTTAAGTTGGTGGTTTCAACACCTCTGAAAAATATGAAAGTCAGTTGGGGTTATTATTCCCAATATATGGAAAATCATACGATTCGTGTTCCAAACCAACCAGATTAATTTAACTATCTATGGATAGATTTATATTAGTAGATTATTAAATTTTTTTAAAACGGAGTAGATAAAAATGAATTTCTTCATAGGCTAAAAATATCTGGACTTGTCCCCATCCAATCTCTGATTTTTTTCAGACATGGGATGACAGTTTTTTTTTCAGACGTGGTGAACTTCATAGGATTTATATGGATGGATTGATGAGAACCCATCGACTGACCTGGTAAATTACCTGGGGATTTTGCAGCACCAAACGAAGGGATACCCTCTGGTAAACTAACAGTTTGCGAACTGGAAAATGGTCATTGAGTTCGTTGATTTACCCATGAAATAAATGGGGGTTTCCAGAGTTATGTTAGTTTACCAGAGGGTATATGATGTTACATGAAGTGCAGTAATGGATGGTTTCGCAGGTTGTGGCTTAAGATGGGTTATTCGGCACCCATGTTAAGCCACTTGGCGCAACCATCCATTACTGTTGAGATAGGTTAAGTCCAAACCCAGTGAGGCCCTCGGTGGAAAAATTCTCCCCATGAAATTCATGTGGAAGCCGCATGTGACTTAAAATTTACTTGAGATTTCTGTGAGAAAAAATGTTCATTATGGCTTTTCATTGGAAATAATACGGCTTTAATTATTGTATTTTTTGATTGGTGGGGTTAGTTCACTCAATAAAACTAGAAAACAGACCTTAAAAAACTGATCGCTTGGGGTCGAGATGAATCCATTTCTGTTTCGGTCCAACAAAAATGAAAATTTGATCAAGTCATTTGGGTTGACTCCACAATGTGGTTGTTTCCCTTGAACCAAGATTTAAAAAAAAAGTCCCCGTCAATATTTCAATGTTTAAAAACAATCCAAACCTTGCAGTAGATCCTTGCAGTAGATTCAAAAACATTAAATACGAAGATCCAATATGTCATAGTCCGACCTAAGTCCTCAATTTGGACGTCCCTCATGGGCTATTCACATAGGGAAACACATATAAACACATGACGGAGATTTTGCTGCATTCTTTTCTTCGCTGAGTGAAGCCGGTGAAGCCCCGAAGAAAAACATGGTTCCGTGTTCAACACAGCTACTTGGTGGCTCATCCCGCGAATCGTAAGTGGGTTATAGACCCAGTTATAAATGGGATAAGTAGGGTTAATCCACTTATAACTGGGGTTATAACCCACTTACTAAGTGGGATGAGCCACCAAGTAGGATTTCAACCCTACAAATACCCATGGTTTTTATTCCCGAGATCTTCATTCCGAAGATCCGGATCTCAGAATCTCAGAACCACCACAAAGCCATACATTAGACCATCTACTGGCCTCTATGTCTGTGGTCAGCATACCCCCACCTCCAGGCATGTAAGAGTCCATGTCGCAGTCCACGTCGCAGTCCACGTAAGAGATCATGTGAAAGACATGGCCCATAACAAGCCAAAATAAACCCATAATTGAAGCCCATCATGGCCTACTTACCCACGAACCGTTCAGAAACCTTTACATGGGTTGTTACGTGAGTTCTTACGTGAGTTCTTACGTGAGTTCTTACGTAGGTTTTTCATGCCTTTTTCAGGGGGGAATACCCCTGAACCGTTCATTCTCCGTTCTGAACCGTTCTGAACCGTTCAGAAACCTTTACACGGGTTGTTACGTGAGTTCTTACGTGAGTTCTTACGTAGGTTCTTCTTCATGCCTTTTTCAGGGGGGAATACCCCTGAACCGTTCATTCTCCGTTCTGAACCGTTCTGAACCGTTCAGGGGGGAGGTAAAAACAGCCAAAAACCACGTAAGAAACCACGTAAGAAACCACGTAAGAAACCAGGCCAAAAAAACAGTCCTTGGAAGGGGTTGGACAGGTTAGGTTCTCTCCCAGTGTGTCACGGGCTAAACCAGTGGCCACTGACCACGTGCGCCTTGCCATAGCCATAACTAGGCTCACAGTCACCCATTTTCATGAGCCACACCACTCACATGGGCTTATGAGTGAACATCGACTGACAATACAACGCCACATACATACAATACAAAGATTGTTCAAAGGCCCATTATTTACATGACTTCTTACGTCAACTCTTACGTAGAAAAGACCCATCTCTTACGTCCACCTCTGGGAGACGTCAGAAACCAGCCAATAAAGAGGCTAATGGCAGCTCTAAGCCATACATCATTAATTAACATTGCCAATCAGCCAGATACCCTGCAACAAAATGACAAATTCTTTGCTGGTGAACGTAGATATTCCCATTGATACCAAAAGACTAAAGGATTAAAGTATCCATGTAAGATTGACCTAGTTTATATTGACCCGAATTTTTGCTGCTTCCAAAGATCCAATGTCACATCTAAAATCATCTAAACATCGGGCCACATCTACCAGATCTCATATCCTATGGTAATATCGTCCGCAGTTGGGATATGGGGCTCCTAGTTTTTGTTATCCTCCAGTCAACTGACATAGCCAACATAGCTATGGAAATCCATGGATTGTCATGAATGTTCCATATGTTTTTCTATACTTACGGGCAAGTCATATGGACCCCAGTGTGTGGGCTGTCCATGTATAAATGAACAAATCCTACCGACCTATACTGTTGGAACTGGGGTGAACTAAGCCACTTGCTGAACCTGAACCACCGAGTATTCGCTAAAGACACTATGCTCATCATCTCATTCATCCCACGTACGTTTGAAAAACAATGGATACATGGGTTTGTCTGAAAAAATCGGGGAACACCCCATTCCATCCCATGGATTCTCATCATTTTCCATGGCATAACATGATCATTTAGAAGGTATATCCCATTTTCAAATTCATATGAACGGCCTTCAAAACCATGTGTCGTCTCTAACCCTACTGCTCGGTTGAGAACGAGATGCCCAAATATGCCAAATATATTTAAAAAAAAAATAACAATAACAATAACAATTATTATTATTGTTATATATAATACAATATATATATATATATGCATATATATATGCATATATATATATACATATATATATATACATATATAAAACAATATTATATATGCATATATATATATACACATATTGGTTCCAGTCCAGCAGTACAATCCCCAACTAATCATCAACCAACCGGTGTTGAACGCAGCCACTCCTCAGATGGTTGGCTGAAGTTAGATTCGTTGGTCCAAATAGCTGACACAACGAGGTTTTAAGGTAGATATACCGAACAATTAATGGATTTAATTAAGTTTAAAATGGTCTATTGATGTCTATTGATTTATACAGTATATCCCTTACAGTTCGATGCGGGAAATCAAGCATGAAGACGATTTTCCGAACGGCTTTCCTCACACCTTTTCCTTTCGAAGTATACCATTTCAGCAGCAATGGATGGGATTATACACCATTTAAGTTGGTTTATAATCCCCATGAATACTATACTTATATCATGTTATATCTACCATAAACCATAGAATTCAGCCACTTACAAGGCAACTTAGCTATCTTGGGGGCCCCATCCATAGCTCCCCCGAGAAACTCAACTTGATGCCTCCTGCGCTCCGTCCCGTGCGCGCGAGCGCAGGGAGGACAAGGCGCGCCCCAGCCGTTCACGCGCAGCCTATGTCGTAGCCACGTCGCTTAGGGGGGAAATCATCCACTGGTTGAGGGGAAAATTACAGTAATCCATGTTTAGGGAAGAATATGGAAAAATCATATCATCTTTTGTATCATATAGGGATAAAACTAACATTTAAAGATAGGAATACATGAGAAGTAACCCATGTGCAGGGCCTGACACCATCCATTTTTGGGGGCTATGCAATGTTTTTTAGCCATGTCAAGCCAAGAAATGGGGATCGCAACCAGCCAAAGATGGAGATGTTAAACTGGTGGCCACTGGAAATCCTCTATAAATAGAGGTGTTTGTTGCTGGGAACATCAGCTGTTGGATATGTTCCAGCCATGGAGCTGATGAAACCAGATGCTGTACGCAACGTTGAGGCGGTATGAGTGCATAGATAAGCATCAAACACAGGGACACAAGGAATGGACTGATCTTGATGGACATGTTCAGTACTTAATATAGGCATGCTAACTTCATCCAAATATATCATCATCAAATATTATATATAATATGTATAATATATATATATAATTATATTATTTTATATTATATTATTTTATATTATATATTATATAATATAATAAAATATTATATTATATAATATCATATTATATTATATGTTATTATATATATATTAATATATATATAACAGCGAGATCTCAAATTATATCCCGAGAAATCCCGATGATGGATAGGTTGTTTTTTCTTTATATTTCCACCAAACAATGTGCCTATAAATATTTACAAATCCCTACAACCCAATGTCTATTCCCACAGCAACTTATGCCCCAATATATCTCAATATCTCCAAAGTAACGTTGTTGGGTTTTGAGTAATCTAAATATAAAACTAATTATAAATCCCTATAAATCCTTATAAATCCCTAATCCCTATAAATCCTTATAAAATCCTTATAAAATCCTTATAAATCCCTATAAATCCTTATGGTTGTTGCTTCAACCTCCATTTTGGACGGCCCCCAATGGCCCCCATGGCACCTCAAAAACCGCCGTCAACCGATAGGCCTCGCCTCGTCTTCCGATTGAGCGAAGCGCAGCCGTTCAGACAGCACCTTTTTGCGTCCGAGTCGACGCGGAATCCGCGGACGCAATGCCCGAAAGCTGAAAGATCTGAAAGGAAAATCCATGGGAAACATATGGGGGTTTCAACTTTGACATGGGTTTCAATACTCAATTCATGGACGTTCATGATTTGGATGATTTGAGGTACCCACGATTGGAGACATCTATGGATAATAGATAATTACACTTAACCAACGTGGGTTATACTTCACTTCATGGAAGCTTCATTCATTGTTGATCATGGGATATCTGTGTAATATGAAATATGATAATAAGGTCTGAGACTGTAATACTTACTGATTTGGAAAACATTAAAAACAGCAGTGAGTCTGTATGGTATTTCAGCAGTAAGTCCGTAATGCACATGTAGCATTAGGTAATAAAGGTAATTTTAATCAACTGTTAATGGTGATTTGCTGGGATTACCAGGATTCAATGATGGTTGCCCTCCGGTAGCTTTTCAAGGGACAATAAAATATAAATGGATGAGTTGTCCATTGCCACGTTTGATTACCAGAGCGTATATCACCATGATTGAGGATCATTATATTGATAATCAATGATGACAATCTATAATCAATCCATGGGATATAACTATGTGATATATCCATAATATCTATAATCCATTATATCACAATGATAATGATAATTGCTCATCATCAATGGGACAAGTATCATTATCATTGTGATATAATATGATATAATCATTAATGTTCCTATTGCAAAAATCCCATCAAAATGAAGCGCCAAACATCATAGTGTTGGTTATACATCCCATTGTATATTATCATTCTATTCCCATTGTAACCCATTAGGTCACCACTAGTTTCCCATTAAGATCTCATTCTAACCACTGGATAGAAAATGTTATAGTTGGAATCTTCTAGTAGAGTTAAAACCATATTCTACCCTCTGGCAAACCAACATAACTATGGAAAATCGACATTCTTAATGGGTAGATCATGAAATATCCCCAAAACATCCATGCAGAGGTTTCCATAGTCATGGGGGTACCCCAATAGCTCGCTGGATGGTTTATTTCTTGAAAAAATCCATCTATAAGTGGTCAAATATTTATAGATGGTCAAATATTTATAGATGGTCAAATATTTATTTAGTGGTCAAAAATCCATCATTGTTTATAGATGGTCAAATATTTATGGAGGTGTCTAAAAGTGGGAGATCCATGGAGATCCCATTTTGCCAAATGGTCGGAAATTTTGGATGATTTCCAATAGCTGGATGGTTTATTTCATGAAAAAAACAATAGATGGAAAGATGCCCCAAATCATCCATGTGAAAAATAGGATTTTCCATGAACTAAACCATTTATAGATGGATTTTCCATGAAAGAAATCATCCAGCAATTTTTCGGGGTGCCATGATGAAAGCTCCATGTGGAGATGGACGGGCTGTTTCCGACCTCTCGTTCTTGGCCACTCAGCTGCCGTTCCTCCTCCAGAGCGGCCTGGCCATTGCTGTGTCTGCGGAAGATGGGTCAAGGTGGAAAAATGCAATTAATGGTTGATGAATGGTAATAATGGTGATTCTATGGGTATGTCCATATATATATATTCATTACATATGACATGATTGAATGGTAATAGTGTCAAGGGCATATTAACAATAATGTATATAAATTGCATAATATACATAATATATGATGGTACTAATGTCATATTACTGGTAATTCCCAATATATATATATACATATATATATACATATAAATATATACATATATATACATATATACATATGTGGTAGTTGATTATATTAGTGGTAAATCACATTGATGGTGATTAATGATCAATGGTATATCAATGGTAACCTAATATTATATTTGATGATGTTGATGGTATACTGGTATCAATGGAAATTAGTGGTATGGAAAAATGGTGTCAATGATTATGATTAATCATATTGATGTTAACAGATTAATTAATTAATATATACATATAATAATGGTAATGATATGAAATTGTATCAATGGTGATAAAAAGCTAGTGGATATCATGGTAATTAATATTATTGATGGTAATCCCCATTGTCATTGATGGTAAGCCCCATTCCATTATGGTAATATATATATATATATATGTATTAAAGGGTAATAATATAGATGCTATTTTGGTCCGAAATACCAGTTATAAGTCAGTAAGTCACCCCCTTTTATGGAATGATTCACCCCATCAAAATAACCATGTGTAACTGGTAAAGGGTCATAACTCTAATTCATAATATTGGAAACCATCATACAATAATTGTATTTATTGAATTTATATTGAATTATATGATTTATATTGTGGTCTTAAAACATAATGGTAATATATGGTAATTATTGGAATTATTGGACAAACATTGATAGTTAAAGCAGTTTTAACCAGTTAAAACCATCATGATAATTCCAAAGAATTATCGGGGATAATTACTATTATACATCCATTGTAGATCCTTCTTTTTGAAATCATGCACTATGGGAGGTGAAAACAAGTTGAAAGTTTTGGCCCGTATCCACCTGAAACCATGTAGAAGGTCTCAAAGCCCGTGAACATATTGGGCAGCCTAAAGTAACATGAAGCAATGTTTCAGAGAGAACATTGAAAACTCAGCCAACTATGTGTTTAGGCACCCAATACAGTTGAACCTACTAGGATGCCATAAACTTATCCATGATAATGTTCGCAGTCCAAAGTCAAAAACTGGTAGGGTGCATGTCCCTGTCGGTTTGTCTGAACATGGGATATACCCGAAAAATCCAGTGATTCATCGTCATTATCCCGATTAAATTGCCATTGGAGGGGTGTACCCCATTGACAATTATATATCCATGTATATTGATGGTTATATATTATAGTGGTTATTGATGGTTGTATGTTAGATACCCATGTATACCCCGCTATATCCCACTATATCCCCTGACATGCCAAAATCCCATCAAATCCTACAAACTTAGATTCTTGGTCACCACTTTCGGAATTTTATGCAATGCTGCCTCTGCAATGTGCAGTTTCTCCAAAAGAAGCTGAGCCTGCAGCGCGGTTGATTCCCTTCGAAGAAATAGCGCCGAGGAACAAAACCCGCATAAACAGTATGGGAGACATTGCGGGTATTGAATGTTGGGGATGGGGTCGAGTCTTGGTTGTTTATGATAATCTTGTGAACCAAAAGGGTATATCACGTGAAGTCCTTTGAGGTCGCTGTAGATCTGAATGGACCTTTAGATTGAATTCCATATATATATATTACCCTCTTGTTATTTAACATAGCCATGGAAAATTACCCATTTACAGATGGTTTACCTATCAAGAATGTGGATTTTCCATGGCTATGTTAAATAACCAGAGGGTATATAATATCTATAATTATATATATATAATTTATGTAATTATACTTCACCTTTAGATCGACTTCCATAGATCAACTTCCATAAATTCACTGGTTTGGTTTACGGGAAAATCTTAACCGGAAACCATGGCTGTTCCCCATCAAATATAGGCTTTTCCTGCAGTTTTTCCCACCAATCCAATGCCAAATATATACATATATCATATAGCTATACGTATATAGTATATCATATTAGCCATATTAACCATATATTAACCATTTCTTGATGGCATAGAGATTCCCAGCCGCCCAAGCAATGCCGAGCATGTCCTGCCGAGCACTCAACGTCAATGCCTCAGCAGGAGGAGATCGCCAAGGGGATCGGAAGAATGCCACGAATTCGATTCGTCGAAAGCTACTTGGTGGCGAACTACCCACGAATCGTAAGTGGGTTAGTTCACCCCAGTTACAAGTGGATTCACCCTACTTATCCCATGTAAATCACTGGGGTTATAAGCCACTTACGATTCGTGGGATGAGCCACCAAGTATGGATTTAATGTTCATGGGATTTAATGGATATTCAATGGGGAGTTAATGATTGATGAGATTTCATGGGATCTAATGGGATTTAGTACGACTTAATGGAATTTAATAAGAATGAATGAGATTCAATAGGAATTATATAATGGGCATCTAGTGCGATATGTACCCAAGCATAGTTGTTGAAAATAAGGTTAACATGGCAAAACAGGGATGGATTATGCCCATGCAAATGCCCCATACCAAATGCGGAAAATTCAAGATGGTCGGTCAAATATGGTGAGATCAGGAGAAAATGCGGGAAATCAATGGAAGTCCATGGGGATAACAACCAACCATTTATCGATGTATCGGTTGGTTGGGCTAATCAAATTGCGGTGTCTGTGTCAAAGTGTGTTGGGATACAGCATGATACAGCCACAATATGATCTTGAAATACATTTGATGCGTCCTCCGAGAAGGGGATTCTCTGAGCTGTTTTCATAGGGTTTTCCAAAATGGGGGATCCCCAAGTCACCATGGGTTTCAACACCAAAATGACCTAATGATTTGGGGAAGCCCTATTTTACGAAACCTCCGTATTGCCACTCTTAGGTTCCATGTTAAATTTAGAGTGGTGACCTCCAATCAATCAAGCTCAATTGACTCGGCAACCTCAATCATCAGCCACATAGTGAATGAACAATGCACGACGCTGGATGATCATGGTTTTACCCAAGGACATGGAGAGACTCTCCTATTCGCCCACTATGTTCAGATTCTTCTGGGACGCGACAGTTGCACCCCCAAGCTTATCTCATTGTACGTGGTTAAACTTCAATCTCAACTTATTATATAACTGACATAACTTACCCCCTGGTAAACTAACGTAACTATGGAAAATCACAATGCTATTAATGGGTAAATCCACTATTTCCACTGGGCCATGTTCAATAGCTATGTAAACGTTTACCAAGGAGGGTAGCCCTAATCATACCCCCAGTTCCAAACTTGCCCTTTCTTGCCTCGCTGACGGGCGCAGCCCCACCTCGGCAGGATTGGATAGCAAGGTGCACCAAGAAAGTGTACTGAGACACCATATTTTTCCCCATTCATTTGTGAAGATATCTAATGATATCTATATAGAAATATCATTCTTATACAATTCTTATAGTTGTATCATGTTTTCCATAAAAAAATGTAGGTAAATAAAATCATGCCATCAACATATATATAATTCTGTAAAGCAACCCCAAAACATGATAAAACAAATGATAGACTAAATGTCAGTGGGATTGTATCAACTCTTATCTTTTTCATTCTGTTTGGGAGGTTACAATTTTAGTTCACAAAGGGAAAAAAAACATTTTGTAGCCAGCCAATGGGCACTTCGAACTTCGAACCTATGTTATTTTGCTCGTTCTGATAAGACTGTTGAAATCACTTGTTAATTCACACTGTTGCTTTGTCATTCTGTTTCTTTTAATGAACAGTCAAGCGAAACCATTAAAATCACAAGCCCTTGGTCGATATTGTTCGGACATCCGCCTACACCCATCCATTGCCGTGATGTCACCGTAGTATCCCCAGCCACGGGAAACAAGAAACACTTGTCTGGTTGGTGGTGCTATAACCATCTTGAAAAATATGAGTTCGTCAATGGGAAGGATGACATCCCATATATGAAATGGAAAATAAAAAGCCATGTTTGAAACCACCAACCAGTACTGGATGAGTCAGTTTTGTTTCTCGTATATCCAATTCTTTATACACACTGTATCCCCACTACATATCACTATATATTATCCCAGCAGTTGTGATTGACCTATTCATGGCATATCCCAAGAACTACCCGCTACCTACCCTTCCAATCAGCGTTGGTCCCCACCTGACAGAGTGCAGGGAACAGCCACTGGCTCCGACGCCTGGGGATGTGGGGATAAATCATGGGGAACTGTACATAGAAACCATAATGACCATGGCTATAGGCTCTGAAATCAAGAAAAAACGGGGGGGTCAACAATTTTGAATATCGAATCTGGTGATAAATCACAAACATGCTATAGGATGCCCACGCATGGAGCCATCTGACGAAGCATCTTGAACCCAATGGATCATCAGTGATTTTCTGAGTTGGCTTTGTCCCAACAAATGACGAACGATATCCCAAGTTGTGGCATAGTTGTTGGGGCAAATGAGACTTCAAACCATTGGATTTTAGTTTTTGTTTATGCAAAAACATGTTGCCACAGCATGGTTCACCCCCAGTTATTGGACTTATTTGCAGCAACTTAGCTAACTATTTTTGGCCCCATTTCTGGCGCGCGTGTAGGACCGGATGCATCTGGGGCACCATGGGCATTTCCAACTCAGGGCCGTCAGAGCCGCAGCCATATGGTGGACAGCATGGCGAGGAAGAAATCCAAGGGATCCATGGTAGGGCAGTTTTTCAATAAATGTCGTTTGGTTTAGGACTACAACTCTTGGATTTATGGTCGAAAATATCTATAACTTTTGTTAGTGACAATGTGGAAATAGATCCACAGTTTTTCATGGGACTACCAACTGAAAGGCGTTGAAACGCTGTGCACCATGGATTGATGACGGTAAAGCTCTTCATCCAAAGATCTTGAAATGGCGTTGTCTGAAAATAGAATACCATCTGGTTATGACTAACATAGCCACGGAAAATCACCATTTTTAATAGGTAAACCATCTATAAATGGGCAATCTATAACATGGCTATGTTAAATAACCAGAGGGTACCTCCCGAATTCCATATGGTTCACCATCATTTTTGCCTATGGAAATCGCAATGAAATTAAGGTAGTAGGAGTAAAGGGATCAGGACGTCAAAGCATCGAAATCTGGGGTGAAACACTGGCGATGAACCGTTGGAACTTCAGTGCAATTCATCAGAATTGCAATGGCTGGGTGAAACAAGGTCTGAAATGGATCCAAAATTTCATGACTCTGACGATCTGAAATGGTGCTTTCATATATATATATATATGCGTATATATATATATATATATGTAGAGGATGATTCTGTTCACGTCAGGAGTTCGGTGTACCACCTGATTTTGACCCATATGGCTGTCGTCGTTGCCGGAGGTGCGCCAGTACTAGCCCGCAGGTCCATCGACGTTAGTCCATTGCTACCAGTGGGTAAATGGATGTACTATCACATATATATATATATATATATAAGTATATACATATATATATATATAATTATGTAAATATATATATATATTTATATTTACATAATTATATATATATATGTATATCTACAATTGCATCATGAGCGTCACTTGCAACTTTCATTCAACATCTGATCTGACTGGTGATTTCAACACGAATGCATGGAACAAGCAATGAGTCCCCAGCGCTTCCGAGAGAAAGTCCGCAGATGGGTATAGGCCCAGCACGGATTCACGGGAACAACCTGGATCCAATCATTGTTAAAACATGGTTGTCCCCACCTGCCAGGTGAGGGTTGTTAGATTTTATCAGAGCTGTTCTCCTCCTCCTCCTCCTCCTCCTCAATGCCAGAAGATATGCCGGATAAAAATGCCAGAAGATATTCCAGATAGAATGCCAGAAGGTATGCCAGATAGAATGTCAGATAGAAGGCCAGAAGGTATGCCAGATAAAGTGCCAGAATGTTTGCCAGATAGAATGCCAGAAGATTTGCCAGTATCACAATGTATAAATGTCATGGTGGGGATCACACGAAGTGAAGTAATTTTCACATCCTGCAAAAGTCGTGATTGAAATCATGTCTGAGTCTTTCCAAGCAGAGATTGAAGAAGGTGGACGGAATCTTAGACTTTTTTTTCCAACTGTGTTACTTCCCATCCAAATCATCAAATAATATCTGCATCTGCAGCCACCCACCCCTTGCATGACATCCTTTTTGCTTCTCTTAGCCGGGGTATCCACCCTTGACCTCCACATACCTGCAGTGAATCTCCGACTGCGCAAGAGTTCACCCTTGGATTCTTCTGTTATCTAAGATGTTTAGGCTCATTCATTGCCCAAAGGGTGCCCTTTATTTGATGAAGCGATCATGTAACCATCAACAAAGCTATGCGCTGGGATATTTTCAAGGCAGCGGGAAGTTGTGATGGGCCAATGGATTCCAATGTTACGTTGCAGTAGCTGTCACCAACTCACTTGTACCGAATCTCCGGCAATTACAGAAACATATTAAACAATAAACCTTGCTGGTGGTATACCTACCCCTCTGAAAAATGATGGAGTTCGTCAGTTGGGATAATGAAATTCCCAACTGAATGGAAAGTCATAAAAGTCCATGGTTCCAGTCACCACCAACCAGAAACTCATATCGCTATCAAAACCCTGGTGCCCCGAACCCCAAAAAACGAATCGTAAATGGATGCTCATCCCCGAACACAGTTTTAAGTGTATCTATAGAATTCTATAAGTATACTGATCCATAGTCATATGATACAAGCACTATTGGATTCACACATGGTATCCACATTTAGTAAATTATAATATGATATAATATGTCACTAACCTGAATTGTTGGGCCATTTTGGGATGATTTCCCTGTAAAAACCATGATTCCAGGGCTCGGTCGCGACGTGAGGTCGTTATATTTTTACCCAGGCACATGGTATCCACAGAAACTACATGCCTTGCCGCCCAAATCATTAAGCCCCACAAGTCACTTGCTCAAGAGTTTGCTGCTCAACGGTAGGAACTCCTTGTGGCACGTTGAGCGCAGTGTACAACTCGAAGTGGAAAACCACAGCCAAAACGACATTGTTGGTTTATGGAGGTTAAAAGAGGATAATGGATGATCACCGAAGATCATGGAAGTTTCAGAAAAACATATCTTTTTAGTAGGAATCTTCGCTGTAGAATGGGGGAAATCACAATTTGATTCGATGTGGTTGCGGTTGGCGCTACGATGCGCTACGATTGGGGACCCAGATCGCTCTCGTCATTTTGACACTATTTTGGAGGTCTGAATCATTCCAAGCCAATCCCACGAAGATTGTGGATCTGATCCTGAAACAAATGCTGCAGCTGAGAACTTTCCCCACGACACAACTGCCAGTGGCTGTTAGCCTGAAAACCTACAGCCATTGGCTTTCCTAAACACTCCTTGTGTCCCAGGGTTACCGAAAAAAAAAACTGCCAGTGGCTTGCCCCTCTCCCCTTGCGAAAACGTTGCCGCGGCACGTTTGTCTGGCAGTAGCTTGCACCAGGTGCAACCTTGGGCGGCCCAAACCACCAACCATCCAAGACATTCCAAGACTAGGTGCCCTCAGGTGATTTCTTACATAGCTATTCAAAATGATCCGTCTATAGATGATTTATTATGATTTACCTATTACAAATAGTGATTCTACACTCTTGCGTTCATTACCAGGGTAGTTTTCTAGAATTGATCTGAGGGAGGATGTGCCGAAAATATCCGAAAAGCGTCTGTCTGAAGGGTACCCCACAATTTTTATGGTTTATCATTAAATGCACCACTGAAATTGCTATTTCTGGGTAGTGGGTATACCCCAATTTTCAGTCACACTGATGTGAGTCAAAGCGCGGGTTTGGTGTAGCTCTGCCCTTAAACCAATCCAGTATATAATGATTTCTATCCTAAACAATTGAAGTCCAGCAAGACATCGGTTTTGACTGGGTGGTTCCCCTGGATGGTTGTAACTTTGGCTGAGTTGGGGCTACTTAACCCTACACATTCAATTTACCGTACTTAAATATTCATCTTCTTTGGCAGCATCCGTATTCCAATCAATTCCTATGGGTACTCTAAGAGTCAAACTAAACATGTTCAGTTAGTTCAGTTTGAGCGTTTTCAGTTCATAAAAGAGACACACATATACCCTTAAATGTTGAGTTCAACCAATGTTCAGTTCTTCCTCATCAATAATTTTCGCTGCATCAATAACACATGTTCACTCTAGCAGTGTTCAGCACCCTCTGTCTTCCCTTCATACTGCGTGTTTAAGAACGGGATTGCCAGTTCATGGACTAGTATAATCCCCAATATATATAGGGTACCGTATATAATCCCCAAAATAAATAATCAACCAACATCAACCAACCATCATGGCCACCAGTTCCACAAAGATATCCCTATAGTTTGATGCTTAAAACATCTTAAAAGCATTTAAAAGCCCTATGAAATGATAGTGAAATCATCAACCAAAAGAGTCAAAGCTGGGCTGCCCCACTGGCGCGAAGAGCGACTGTAGGACCTGGTCAAAGATGCAGAGGTTCTCATTTCCTGGGCCAATTCTTTGGCATGTTTGAGACCACACTGCCACACGGTGCAAGTTTTGAGGACCAATCTTTCATGAAAACAAGAGTGCCCATGGCAGGAATGCTCATCAGTGGGAACAAAACAGAACAAAAAGTCCTGGAACACAAATAAAGGAGGCCCCAATTTCAAAAGTTCTTTCGAATGTTTGGGGCTTTGTAGGGCTTTGTTCAAGGGGAATTCAATTCTCTTGAAACCTGGGGGCCATTGGCCAATCATTGCTGGTTTTGCCGGTTTACAGTCCAGAAATGGGAAGGGTTACCAGCAAATTGTATGTAGATAGACAAAGCACCCCAAACAAATATATTTACTAGAATCGTTTTTTTAACAACAACAAAAACGCTATCGAACAAGACTATGAAACAATATATTTGGCAACTATCTACTTTCATGATGGAGTATTGATATCTATTTTAATCTGTTGGAGGGTAGGTTGCTTCACTGAACCATGTTACGCCTCAAGCAATGGGAGTACCCCGTACTCCCAAATCAGGGGAAAAACCATGATCAAACAGAAATTACAGAATATTGTGCACACACACGTGTATATATTATACATAATATGTATATATCAAAAACGATAGAATAGCAAAACCCTACAACAATAGTGCAGATTTTTTCCGTTTTTTTGGGGGCTACAAATCTAGGTGTATACGATATGTATATATGATACATACACCCAAAGCTGGCATGCTCCATCCATGATGTATTTACCCATATTCCAACATACCAGGCCAACAGTGTCAAGACACGAAAGAGCTGCTTGCTTCTGGCGTAGTCCCAGACCTACCGGGCGCCGGGCCCCCGCAACAAGTCTAGTGACGTCAACCAACAAATGTTGGGTTGAAGATAGTTCAAATTTCTCTCAGGGGTCCTGATTCTTCTGTGTAGTTTTCAATTTCTTTAGGAGCCTTAGCTAGTATGGAAGTACCAAACAATGATGTTTAATGCCTCAATCTGAGGAAATGCAAGGAACCCTGATTCTGAAAAATGCCAACGCCAATTGCTCCTGCTGTATGCTTCCATTCGCCTTTTTTTTGGCCAGGCCTCAATTGAATGTGCGCTGTTGTATATCCCTTCTCCCAACTAGTTTGTGTGTTTAACCCATATGAATATAGAGAATCTTAGTCTATTGGCGTCAATAGTTCTGTATCATCCCACATAGGTTCTGACATAAGTTATCGCAGTGGAACAACCATCGATGATTACTGGTTGGTGGTTTTAACCATCTTGAACAATATTAGTCAATGGGAAGGATGACATCCCATATATGAAATGGAAAATAAAAGCCATGTTTGAAACCACCAAGCAGATTATATTAATGATGATGGGGGTAGTCACTACTGCCCTTGATGTATTTGGTCTGATCAGGATTTTTACAAAGCTCCGAGAATCTCCGGAAGCTCCAATGAAATCAGGAGGATTCAACTACTGTGCCCCCTAAAAATCGTCGACGTCGGACACGATCGTTTGAGATGATGCGATTGAGACGAGGTAACACCTTGGCTGCCTAGACGCTGCCAAGGTATAGGAAGCTGGATGATTTAAGCTAGAAACACGATTTTTTTCCTCCTCATCCAATATCAGTGTCATATCTATAGATATGCCTCCATAGGTGCTCCCTTTGGCATTTGATGAAGACTCATCTTTGTTCCCTAAGTTTCCTCCAAAACAGGATATGCAACAAATCCCTGGGCAGTAATGTCAACCCCGGATTAATAAACCATGGTTTATTAATTAGGGTGGTATTCCCCCAATAGTCATGATTTGATACTTTTTTATGGTACCTTCCCAATTGAACAGCCGTAAACGGGGTTTATTAATCCAGGGTTGACATTAAGAGTTCTATCCCATTCAATATTAATCACTATTAATCACTATTACCCCACTATTAGCACATTATTAACCTACTATAAATCACTATTCATCCCATTTCTAGTGCAACAAGGCTTTACTGATGATGTTGGGAGAAGTCCCAGAACTTCCCCGCAAACTGTCCCATGAATTTCCAGTCCTGGTACCTTCAACAAAATAGCAATGGTCATCGATTAGGATCATTCAAGGGTTAAAATGCTGAAGCCATCAACTGGTGAATTATGATAATCCCAATATATAATAAATGTAATTGTATATATATACATATGTATATAATATGTATATAACATGTATATATATAATTATATATATATATATTATAAAGGGTAGTATAATCACTGTGAATCCAATAGAAGAACCCAGTCCCAGACTGGTCACTGCCGTCCTGCGCATCTTTTGGCTCAGTGCCAGCATTAGCGGCCACCGTGGCGGTGTGACACGACACGTCTCAGATTTCCGTGTCGACGTACAAAGGGGATGCGAACGATTTGTTCCATAGCTATGGAAAACCATGGCCCACTTACGATGATCAACCCATAGTGACATAGTGGTAATGGTCCATTATGGTCCATAACTATTAAGCCTTCAACCTTTTTGCTTCGTAAATTAAAAAAGTCTCCTATGCAGGAGCAATGGTCAGCAGCAGTGGCTAAACTACCCGGATGGGGGTTGTCTGAAAATGACAAAAAGCAACCAATTCCAATGGTTTATGATCACCTTCCCGCTAATACCACAATCATTGGGGTACTGTCTAGTAACGATTTTCTATGATTTTCTGCCACCCCCAGACTGAAGAGCAAACATGTCAGGGAACTTGGCTGAAACCAGCAAATCTGCTTCAAATATAAAGAGCCTAAACACATATCAAGACACTCAAAGTACCCACAAAGTGGTATACGCACACTAACTGTGTCCTATAACGAGGTCGTTGTCAGGTTGCTCTGATTGGCCTGGCTAAAATCATCGGCGCCGACCCAGAACAACAACATGGTCTTCATCAATTCCCCAAATAAACTGCGTCCCCAAAGGCAACGCCATGGTGGTTTCTCTGCAACCAGCGGGCCATAAATAACATCTGTACCCTCCAGTGTCATCAAACGTGGCGGGCCGCTGGAAAATCCCCAAACTATTCATGGTGGATTTTCCAGCAAGCCACGTTTTAGGACACGGAGGGTACATGCTTTGGATACACAAACTCTAGGGATATCCCTCAATCATGCATATCAGACCCCCTTAAAAGTCCATAAAGTAGAGCGTTCACCACCATTGACCAGCATCACCTCAATCACCAAGCTGTGTACATGCAGGTACGATACATATACCTGAAATGTACTCCCTCTATGTATATGTATCGGTTGACCCTAACGTACAAAAAAAGGGTCAAATGATGGTCAATATATATATATATATAATTATAATTATAATTATATATATATATCTCTTTGTAAAATATAAAAATGGATCGTACCAACCAACTTTGCTCATTCTCCAGCTCATCAGGCAATGCTTTCGCATCCAAAGGAAAGGGCAAAGGGACTGAACATCGCAGAGCAGGGGCTCCCACTAGGCGGCCACAAGACATGCCGTGTGAAATTGGAGGTAAAACGCAATCCGTACATATAGACATATAGACATAGAAAAGTTGAAGTCCTCCAACGGAGAAAACATCAGCATCATCAGCTTTAGGTTTACCAGGGCCCAACAAAATGGCCACATCTGTGGTGCCCCCAGCTTTTGAATACAGACTTGCCCTTCAGATTGAATCGATTTTCTCGGGGGCTTTCGGCCCATCAAAAGATCTCACCGAGCCATGCCGTGACCGCGAACATCGCTGCGATCCAGATGCTCCTTGCGGTGCGGATCTGGGATCTGCTCGTTGCGACTGGTGCAGTATCTGACAATGATAGAAACGCATCTGGAGGCTTCCTGAAATGGGGGTACCTTCAAATCATCCAATTTATAGATGGATTTTCCATGAAAAAAAACATCCAAGTTTAGGGATCCCCCATTTATGGAACCCCCAAAATTGGTTGGTGGTCTTGACCGCCTATGAAACACAGTACAGTCTACTCTTTTGCATGCATTTTCGAGCTATTTGTTGGACGGCAGGGAGACTGTGATGACAGGATTATCATGGGATTATCAGTACTCAGTAGGGAGAAACATACACATATTTGAAACCACCAACCAGATCATCATTGGTTATATACCCGCTATGTCCCTATTCTTCATGGTCAAGTTGGTTAAGTTGGTTAAATCCTTGTTTTGATGCATTCTCGCGATCTTGACACTACCCGGGTGGACCTCTTCATTGCAGAAATCGACAAGCTCTTTGTGGCGACGATATCGACCATAGAATGTTTCATCATTTGTCGAGTCTAGTGATATGGGGTTGAATATAGTTGCGACAACAACCCACCAATTCTAGTTTCATAATAGTTTCTAGAATCTATAATAGTGAATCGATATTTAACCATAGACATAGATCTACAGTTAATCGTTGTTCTATAATCTACTTTGCGGGTCTTTGTTGCAGATATTCCAACCAGCAAAATTGATGGCTTACATGAACCATCTAAGGTAGTCATCTCAAACATCTGGAATCGCTACACTATGTTACACTTATATCCTTAAACAATGCTTAAACACGTGAAAAATCAGGCAAATTTCATCCATGTCTTATCCTTGAATCATATAATGTTTTTTTGGAATCATAGGTCCAATTCCGAAGCTCATCATGCCCCATTCAAATTGCTGTTTGGAGGTTTCCCAAAATAGGGGTACCCATTTCATCATCCATTTCATGTTCGGATTTTCCATAAACCAGACATTTTGCGGGTTACCACCATGGCTTTAGGAAATCCCTATAGGATTAATTGCTGTAATGTGGGTAAAACAATGCCATAAACCACCCATCACTGGGAATAGTAACCATACCACCAACCAAAAAATGGTGATGACTGGAGGATGGTAAAAATTATGTATTGTTTTACCCACATTAAATTCAATCCCATATGATTCCCCACCTGCCAGGTGAGGGTTGTTAGATTTTATGTCAGTTGCCTCCTCCTCCTGCCGCCTCCTGCCTCGTCCTGCCTCCTGCCTCCTGCCTCCTCCTCGTCCTCCTTGTCGTCCTTGTCGTCCTCGTCGTCCTCGTCCAACTGCGACCCGCGATCCACAGTGTTCGCTGCCGGACCTCAACCACGACCATCCCCGCCCAGTGTTCCCTGCCGGACCTCAACCACGACCATCCACGCCCAGTGTTCCCTGCCGGACCTCAACTGCGAGTATCCACGCCAAGTGTTCCCTGCCGGACCTCATGTAGGAAGATATGGGACAAAGAATGTGCAGAAGAAAGTTAGAAAGAATGTCAGACAAGTATGTTATATATTACTTGCAAACTAGATATGCCAGAAGATATGCCAGAAGATGTGTCAGATAGAATGCCAGATAGAATGCCACAAAGTATGCCAAATAGAATGCCAGATAAAATGTCAGATAGAATGCCACAAAATATGCCAGATAGAATCCCAGAAGATTTGCCAGATAATATGCCAGATATGCCAGATAGAATGCCAGATAGAATGCCAGAAATATGCCAGAAGATATGCCAGATAATATGCCAGATAGAATGCCAGAAGATTTGCCAGATAGAATGCCAGAAGATATGCCAGAAGATATGTCAGATAGAATGCCAGAAGATATTCCAGATAGAATGTCAGAAGATTTGCCAGATAGAATGCCAGAAGATATGCCAGAACATATGCCAGATAGAATGTCAGAAGATTTGCCAGAACATATGCCAGATAGAATGTCAGAAGATTTGCCAGATAGAATGCCAGAAGATATGCCAGAACATATGCCAGATAGAGTGCAAGATAGAATGTCAGAAGATATGTCAGATAGAATGCCAGAAGATTTGCCAGTAAGAAAGTGTATAAATGTCATGGTGGGGATCACACGAAGTAAAGTATAAAAAAAAAACATAGAAATCCCTTATGATTCCCATAGAAATCCCATGTAAATCCCATGCATAACCCGTTGTTTTTCACTCCAAGCCGCACTCGTGGCATTTCCGTGGCAGAAATGCCAATGGCTCCATCCTCCGCGGACTCCATCGAAACGACCTGCGAGTCATGGATCTCTGGAGGAAAAAAAACGTGTTTTAGATTTAGATGGGTAGAACATCATGTTGATAACATATTAATAACCATGAAAAATAACTATTACTAACATTTCATAACCATTGAATATATACTATGTTCATAACCATTCAAGAAACCATTGAATAACCATTGAATAACCATTAAATGACCATTATAAACCATTGAATAAACCATTAAATACCATGAAATGTCAGGGACTATTTGGGTGTTTCTTCGGGATCACGATTTCGTGGTCATCCATGACGACTGGTTTTTCGAACTTCTTCTGCCCCCATGACTTTGGTGACCTCTCTTGGGAAAAATATGGTTTTAGATGGCTTTAGGATGTTTAGCCGTTTTCAAAAAACGATAAAAATGATAAAAAAAAAACGCACTTAAAAAAAATGGGACCACAAGAAACTACCCTCAAAAAAAATTGGCAAGGACTTCGCAGAAAGGTCCAGTTCTGTGGCCACGCTGGGGGTATCCATGTTTGGACCAACACACGCATAAACTCTTAAAAACTGAGGGATTCACCTGCAAAAATGATACAGAAAAGATGAGAAAATGATACTGAAATCGAAGGGTTCCTCACCCAAAGGCGAACAAGAAACTTCGGAATCTAACGGGATACGCACCAAGCAGTTGACATGGGACATGACATGGCAATTTTGCCGCTCTCGGGGGGTCCTCCCGTTTTAATGGCGACCATTGTGATCAACCAAAACGCCGCCCATGGGCCCGTGGTCAAACCAAACATGGTGGTTTCGCCAGACGGTTTTAACGCTGACATTTCTGTGAGAAACTGTGAGCAAAGTTCGCACAAAAAAACCATCAATCAACGGGTGAACTCGATTTTTCCCACTTGACCCAGCATGACCCAGCTGCATTGGGTCGAAGACTTGACCATCGAATGAAAGCTCCATTTAGATTTTCGTTTGTTGGACTTGCCTATGTAAAAACTTGATGCATAAGTTTGTACGCCGCAGTTGTCACTGGACCATTTTGATGTTATATGACCTACTTGATAATCGTGTTCGGATACGTTGATTGCATGCTGCATGATTGAATTGGTTGAATCTTGTTGGAGAGGTAGACTTACGGCCCATTGTAACTTAAGGCAAAGATGAGTGGATTTCATGGACATGGCTTACAGGAGACCACAATATTTAAGCCATGAAAAGTCAGCGAAATAAAAAGGGTTCCCGAACAAACAAATAGAGTAGCCTCAACCCAATTCTGGGATCTCCAACCACCCCCTTGCTACCAAAACCCTCCACAACACCCCGGAACGCCCCAACCCAAAAAAGCGACCTTCACATTTGGAACATCCATCATGCCATCATATCTCATCATATCCCATCTGCCATGATCAAAACTTAGGCAAATTTCCCATATTTGAGGATGGTCATGAATCTGTTAATCGAGGGTTATAGACGCACGATGCTTGGATTGCCAAAACACACAAATTATAGGACGGATGAGCATACAACGTTTGTATGTAATGATCCTGAAGTAGATACTGTAGAATATGGTATTTTCAAAGACAAGTATTCCCAATTTTTTAGGACGTTTGAGAAATGTCCATAGTCTGTATACTATGCATATATATATATATATCATAGCATGTATATCTTGACATGGCACCTCTCCCAGCGCCTGCTGGGTGTAGTGACCATGACCCACCAGGGCATCGATGTGCTCCTGTAACTTCGCGCTGAAGCTCGAAGCTGTCTCTTTCATCAAGCTTTGCTTTACCTCGGACACCAAAATGGCGGTGTTTTAGGCAAACATGAGAGAGATCAAGATGGGAGATTATAGGGGATATGTATATGTATTTATAATTATTTATATATGTTATAGCATTTGAGAGATCCATTTTTTGGAGATGGTAGGGGAGATGATATGGGATAGGTCAGGTATATTATAATTTATATATCAAACTTTAAGCTTGACCTCAGAAAATTCGCGACATATAGTGTAACAGGTATTATTTACAACCCGAAAAGTGACTATCATTTATCTAGAATGGGTTGGAGTGACCCCCCTCAGTGGCATATTATATGAGAATATATGAGATATTGTCTTCACAACGTCATTCCATTGTAGTGGTTGGTTAAGAACGGCATTCCCCGGTGAAAATGAATACATAATGATCATCCCCAAGATGGCAAAGGTTGGTGAAAGATTGACCTGATGGACCTGTCCCAGTCATCTATTTAGTTTTGGAATTTCCATGGAAACTAAACCAGCGAACTTGGGAATCCCCCATGGCCTCGGAAACCCCCGACTGAAGAATGGACAGAGAATCAATGGAGTGGTTTTGGAAAGGCTTAGCTGGACACCCATCTGGACAATTTACAATCATTCGCACCTCGTCACCTCGTCGTTAAGTCGCACGTGTGACGTTTCACCGTGCCTCGTTAATTCTACTTTTGGGAATTACTGGGCTCATTCTTGTACCTGACACATCGCGGTGGTTGGTTGGTCGCAGGTACAATGCTTCTATCAGGTTCCGAGGGGAAAAAACTTTTCAGCCTGTGAATTTGTTTTTCCCATATTTCTTCGGCCCCGTAGCATTTGGCGGAGGGTTAGGGAGCATTGCACTAGCGTGCCATGGCTTTGCGAGTGCTGGTGCAGTCACACTTAGGATCCCCTTTGGCACCATCCTAAGTGTGACTGCACCAGCACTCGCAAAGCCATGGCACGCTAGTGCAATGCTCCCTAACCCTCCGCCAAATGCTACGGGGCCGAAGAAATATGGGAAAAACAAATTCACAGGCTGAAAAGTTTTTTCCCCTCGGAACCTGATAGAAGCATTGTACCTGCGACCAACCAACCAGAAGAAACTTTTCAGCCTCTGAAAAGTTTTTGTTGGTCCATCTTCCACTCCAAAAGCAAGCCAAGGCATCACCTCGTGGGATAATTAGTTAATTCACCTCGTTGAGGACTGCTAAGTCTACCGTACCGCACCTCGGCTGACCTCGCTCAGCCAATTGTGCAGAATGGGCTTCTACGGAAGAGATATGGGACACCTGTAAATGCTCCGCTGAAAGTATGCTAAAACTGAAGGGGTCGAGGGTTGGAAAGTGGTGTTTTACTGAACCATGGTTGAAATAGTTGAAATATGGTTAAAAGCGGATTGCAGGTTGATGTTGATTGTTTTTGTTGACACATGTTGAAACAACCTTGATTTCAACGGCAAACGTTGGTCCCAACATGTCCTAGCTCTAAATCTAATCGAGTACCCCATTCCATCCCAGTTTATTGTACCCTCTGGTAATTTAACATAGCTATTGAAAATGACCATTTATAGTGGATTTTCCCATTGAAAATGGTGATTTTCCATAGCTATGTTAGTTTACCAGAGGGTAATCGTTGTTCCATCATTTTCTCATCAAAAAATACCCGGTACCTTGTGGGGTATAGACACACCCTTTCGGCCGAATTCCCAATCCCTTCCCCCCAATATTTAAACAACCCCCCAGAAACCACAGTTTAGTAGGGGATTTCCACATTCCATTGGGACCATAAAAAGATGGCGTTTTTCATATTAGTGGGATGGGAAAAAACATGGGATTTCAGGTCACTGTTGGTTACTCATCCCCCAGTTCCAGTGGTCCATGGAACCCCACCTGAAGAGAGTATGAAACATAAATATCTACCCTAAGATTTAGAAAAGTGGGGAACCTGGAAATATGTCTCAAAGATCATTTACTATAATATTAATAATCACCTGGAAACACGTTTCTTTCTGTTTTTTGGGACATACGGTTGTATAATTATCATTCACAAACCTGAACTCAAATTGCAATGATTCTACTGATATCATTTGTCTTGGTCCATGTTCAACTCCTGAGGATTCCGATGTCTCAGATCTTCCCCTGATCCACATGGAAAAAAAACATAAAAAGGTGGATTCGGAACAGAAGGGAAAACCCACGGAAAATCATCATTTTCTCCTTAAAGTGATGTAAAATGGCCATTTTACAGAAGAAACTCCGCTCGCTGCCTAGCCATTTTCACATTTTCCAGGTCCAGGTCCCTGTCTCAAACACCTTCCGAGGCAGAAACCAAGGCGCCTTTTCCATAGAGGATGATGCATCGGCTTCGGGAACGTTCAGGATGTAGCTGACAGTGAGATTGCCAGGGGCAGTCACCACCATCTGCAAATCCTGCAGCTGCTTCTGTCGAAAATCACCACATCGAAGTATAAAATTGGAGGTGAAAATTCCCAAGATTGGATTCTTTGATGTTGAACTTTGATGAAAATCTGAAAATTTAGATTTTGAGATGTTCCTCAGTCTTGTTGTTTCTTCCCTGCTGCCCCAGAGGTTGAAACATGTTGAAACCACTTGCACTTCCAGAAAAAGTTGGCTTCATGTCAAGATACAGCAATGATTCATGACAATCTATGTAGACCCAACAAAGAGTGGGATTTGCTCGTAATATGTATATGTGTGTATATATATATATGTACAAATATATATATATATATATAATTTAATTATATGTGTATACATATATATATATAGAGATAGAGAGAGTGGGACTAGTGGGTAAACCTATACGGTAGTTAGGAGTACTCTCTCTCTCTCTCTACATACATACATGTATATATACTACATTAATTGGTTTACGGTTTACCACATTACAATGTACCATCAACACCAATAACCGTAGTTAGTGTAGTTTGGGGAGTCTTCTGGAATATCCCTTTTTTCAGCTGGAAACCATACACTGAAGACGGTCTGAGTGGTCCTGTTGATAGTATGTTGTCTTTCATTTTCATGATCAATCATTATCTTCATGATAGGTTACCTATAAATATTCATTGTTTTCATTATTCATTATCTTATTGTTTCTTCATTTTCAACCGTGGTTGATAGCTACATGGCAGTCAAAACCGGACCCAAATTTTTACCTTCAACTGGCTGATATAGCTGGATGGTCATTCCCCCAGTCTGCTACATAGGTAACTTGACCCATCCCCATATCTTCAGCATCATTGGATGTACCAGATACCCTCTGGTAAACTAACAGTTCGCGAACTGGAAAATCACGATGTTTAATGGCTAAATCCACTATTTCGACTGGGCCATGTTCAAGTTCGCAAACTGTTAGTTTACCAGAGGGTATTCCTTTTCAATAGCCATGGAAAATGGCCCATAGAAAAATCATAGAAATAGATGGTTTACCTATTAATCGCATGGTGGATCTTTCCATGTTTTTTTGTATGTAGAAACCAGAGGATATTCACATTTCAGGAAGAACAAAATTATCGACTTCGTCGGATCCGGATCCAGAACCGGACCATGTTTTTTTACCATCTGCGAAACCTGGGTATAGCACCTGATGTCAGACGCACGCACCATCCCCCACACATACCACCTTTTTGATAGGTGGTATAGTATGTTTGCCATTCCCAAACGGGTGGTTTATCCCCGACCCCAACTGGTTCAGGAGTAGGGGGGGTGGATCCTACATTTCTGATAATGTATGGGAACTAGGGGGGGTAACCCCTCAAAATGAGGCATGTATGAGTGCCAGATGCTGGAAATGTATTATTGGTAGGGGTATTGAACCTGAAAATGTATGCTTTGTGGGGGGCACCACTGACAAGAGCCAATGGATACATAAACTTTTCTAAATGTATGCAAGCATGGGGGGGTCTGCACCTCAATCCAATTGATCTTTTTTTTCCTGGGAAACCTACTGAAACCCATGGGGAAACCTGGGAATACCTGAGGTCACCGAAAATTTTCTGCGCTGAAGACCCTGTTAGCTTACGCTTTTGGATTTTTTTGGAAACAAACACATGCAAACATATGCAAACACGATCAAGCACGCATCGCTCCCACTCCGAAGACATGACACTATTTTCTGAAATGTATGCATTGCAGGGGGTACCAATGACTACCTTAGCCAGATCTATTCCCTCCATTTTCCAAAAATGATGTGCTTTTCGGCTACCCAACCCCCTTAAAATACATATTTCAAAGAAGGGTATTCCCCAGAAAAAAATTAAACATTCCCGGGGATCCTGGAAAAACCAAACCCGTAAAATGTATTAAACCACCCCCCCAAAATAAAAGATCCTGGGGGGGGTTGGATATCCCGACCCATGGATCCTACATTTAACGTACACTCACCGGTCAAATAATGTATTTAGGGGGGGTCCTGGGGAATCACATTCTTGGAGAACGGTAAATGTATTTTTTTTAGCTGACCTCTCCCCCCCTAAAATACATGTTTAGGGGTGGGTGATGGTGGTTTGTTATTACTGTTTTACCAACATTAGACATAAATTCATTCAGTTTCCCGCAAAAAGAATGTTGGTGAACATCTATCATTGAGTTATTTTACAGCTATCATCGGAATTGCGATCCAGTCAGCACAAATGAATGAAAACAAAATATGAGTGGGACAAATACTTTTTGTAACTTCCAAAACGATAGAATTTGGTAAAATCTATATCTTGTTAAAAGTAGTGATGAATATAAATGGTCTGATGACAACATCCTACAAAGTCCCCAAAAATAGTGAATGTATAGCACAATCCTGACTTCTATATCTTTTTATATCGTTCTGGGTCTTCCAGTCAGAACTTACACCAACTTACCCAACTTACCTGCCTGCCATCCCCAACCGCCATCCATCGATCCCCTTGAGATCCCTTGAGGTTCCGGACCACCTTCTCCTTCCCCAAGCCGGTGACTTCCTCCATGGCTTCCCTATAGGCAGTGGAGACCCGACTGTCCGTGACATACCTGGGCGGGTAGCCGCGCCATTGAAAAAGATAGAGCGGGTAGCCGTTTTGGATGTAAACCAACCTGACAATAGGGGGAAAAACGACATAGTGTAATAGTTATTATATATATATATAAAATATGCATGTATATTGATGCGCATCCCTGTAAGTGGTTTATACATGTTTATACATGTTTATACATGTTTATACATGTTTATACATGTTTATACATGTTTATACATGTTTATACATGTTTATACATGTTTATACCCATATGGGGTATAGTAACAATGGATATTCCAGATACAACTGGGGTACTTCTTTTTTAGCCACATATTGATTGGTATGCAGCACCATGGAGGGTAAACATACTTCTGAACCCCCCAACTTTCGACACCCATCCTTTAAGTGGTGTATATTTTATACATCATTTATTTATCTAATGTTCAGGGTAAGTATACCCTCAAGCAAAGTTACTTCGATGTGACAAACCACGTATTTGTATGTCACTTGGGGAAGCCATCCGGTTTTCTGTACATTACCAAGCGCTAATTTACATTGCCAATCTTGGATTGCTTCATTTATAGTATAGCCAAAAAACAGTATTTTTTTAAGAGGAGCTAGCAAATAGCTGGCACTTTGTTAAATGGGCAACAAAAACTTGGTTTTTGATCCATATAGTTCAGATATAGTATTTCTCAGTGTATTTCATCATAAGTCATACCCGCTGGTAAACTCACAGTTTGCGAACTTGAAAATGGCCCAGTCGAAATAGTGGATTTACCCATTTTCATAGCATGGTGGATCTTTCCCATCGGTTTTTTGTATGTAGGTTTACCAGGCCTTGTGTATCAGTTTTTTGTATCCACTACCCTCTGGTAAACGTTATATAACATAGCTATGGAAAGATCCACCATGCTATTAGTGGGAAAATCCACTATTTCTATGGCCATGTTCAACAGCTATTTTGACATAACCAGAGGGTATCCATCCACTCGGCGCTTTGTTCAGGCACCTCGTCTCATCTTTGACGCCAGTAACTTTGATACGGACCACCAGCCTGGATGGGATGGGTCGCACATTTTGTTTGTATCGGATGGTAACATCAAAGATGAATCAAACCGGGTTTTTCACAAAGGATCCACAAAATTCCAACTCAAAGTAAAAAGGATGGTGTAAATATATAATTTATATCATGATGTTTTGTTGAAATGATGAAACAAAATATAATCTGGTTGGAAAGCTCTGATTGTAGTTCCGAGTAGCTCCTTATTGAATATGAAATATGTATACCCATAGCCCTGAATCACTCCCTCCTAACCACCAGATAGAACATGATCAAGCCATTTCAGTTAATCTGAAACATTGTTTGCAAACTCTGAATGGATGTGGATGTTGATTATTGAAGATGAGTTGGAACCATCCATGATTCTTGGCAAGGCGCGTTGCATGAATCGCGAGGCATTTTCAAAGAACTCCACTAGATATTGATGGATTTCATAAGGATGGCGGGAGGGATGCTCAAAGTCATTGTTTCGACCCTCAAAAGTATTGACTTTATCTGGTTGGTGGTATACCTACCCCTCTGAAAAATATGAAAGTCAGTTGGGATGATGACATTCCCAATATATGGCAAAATAAAAAATGTTCCAAACCACCAACCAGTAAATGTTGGGCAGGAGACAACCCCACCTTCTAAAGGGTCCCTCACTGCCAGCAGCAGTGGTCCATGTTGCTGTGGTCATCGTTGCCGTGGTCTCTGTTGCTGTGGTCATCGTTGCCTGAGACGAGGCCATGCGATTCTACGGGAGAGGCCCCGGCAACCGTCATGGGAACGTGATATCAACGAATGGCGAGAAAAAATAGGTCATGTGGAAAACCCAATGCTGTAAACCTATGATTTTTTTGTGGTTTCAACCCATAAAAATGGTGAATATGTGGGATGATCTATGGTGATCTATGGTGAATTGATGATAAATCCGTGAACTTGGGGACTTGGGGATACTTCGTTTCGGGACAAACCCACAAAAAGGCGTGAACTCCACAAACATTGATGGATGGTGACATGATTAAATCAATGTTGTCCTATCACATTCTACAAAAACACTTGAAAAAATACCACCATACCAACAAACAAGTGTTGTTACGATGGTGGTATGGTGGTATGGTGGTATGGTGGTCTGGTGGCATGGTGATATAATTAAGTACAAAAAAACACACTAAAAAATTATGGGACAATCACACCATTATACCATACCATACCCAATTGTCCCTTAAAATCTACATGGGTCTCATGCCACCCATTGAGTGGCTCGATGCCAAAACATGAACATCACGTGGCTCAAAAATCATCACGTAGGCACTTAGCAAACAACTATATATATATATATATGTCTTAGATAGATATCTTAATATTCCTATATATATAGCAAATAAATATATAATTTATATAATCAATATAGCAAACGACTAGTCTTTAAACATATATCATGTATCAAATCATATCATTTCGGCTGTGTACTTCTGACGATTGGTATCTGATAAAAAACTATACAACTAGTAGCAGAGAAATAATCCATCAACATTCCATTGGCCAACCATTCACCTCTAGGCTTACGCATGGCAAAACTCCTCTGTTTGATACCATCTGGTTATTTGTTACAGTTCGCCATGGAAAGATCCACCATGCTATTAAGAATGGTAAACCATCTATCTCTATAAGCCATCTATACCATGGCGAACTGTTGGTCATAACCAAATAACCAGGTCAGATTATTATTACCATCATTAACCATATAGTAACCATGTATAACATTATTAATAGTATATTAACCAATGGTATAATCCTTAGTGTTGATGGTAAAACTATGTTCAATGGTGAACCCATCATTGACTGGCTAAATGTTCAATAGCCGACCATTCATCGAAGGTCACCACAGATAAAAACTCCGGTAGTCTTACCCAACAGTCACCTAGCCTATAACGATGGTTTACCAGAGGTACCCTATTGACCCCACAGTGAAAATCACATTTTCTTTGGTTATGGCTATATCATGTTGCCATTTTGTGCTGTTAAAACCCAAGCCCAGCTTTACCTCTATCCTTTTCACAGCATAATTTCTATCATGACCAGTCTGTTCTAACACCATCTTTGTTGGTTAAAAGGTGCTAAGACTGTTTACATCAACATGTTTCTCATAAGTTGTTTGACTACAAAACCACCATTGTATATTGTTGTTTCAACCTGCTTAAACTTAAACACCTTAAAACATATATAAAAAAATAACAACATTCTCAACATCCTTCACATCCCAAACCACCAACCTCCCCCAAAAAATCTGCGTGCCGCGTGGCCGTGCTGACGGTCGTTGTGCCCGTGACCGTCGACCTCGTGACGCTCGTGGTCGCCGTGTGCGTCACCGTGCTGCCGGTGACCGTCGCCGTTTTGGACGTCGCCGTCAGCGTCGACGTCAGCGTCGCAGTCACAGTGGTGGCCGTGGTGCTCGAGGTCGTGGTGTGGGTCTGCCGGGGGCCATTGAAAGTCGATGTGAAAAGGTTGATGGTGGTTATAGCAGATAGATGTAAGATGCATATGTATACAACTGTATGTATATACATATATCTATATACAATATCTATAATTATATATATATATATATCTATATACCCTCTACCGGTCTGGTGCCTCTTTTGGAGGAAAGGCCATGTTTCGGCATCTGCAAAATGGCCATGTGCAAAATACGGCCCTTTGTTTAAAATACGCCCTTTGTGTTTTTGGGCAAAATTCACCATTTCCAAGTTTGTAAGGATTTTGCCTCACCCATAGTCATGCACTCCTTTTCATCGCTAGAGATGTGGCCGAGCTGATCAACTTGCCACCGATCTTGGCTGAAACCATCGCAAGAGCTTTGAAAGTGTTCACAAAGTACTGCAAAAATTAACACACATGACAAGCTATGCCTTCAAGATTTATCCAAGATCTGGATATGCATTCAGACCACGCTGGTCTGCAGCAGATTGCTTCAATGATACCTGAATTTTTATCAGGCTTCGCCACAAAATGCTTCTGTGAGCCTGCCTGACATTTGTCGACCTAGAGACCTTCGAAGGCTTTCCTATGAAATCCTCCTCCTGCTGGCATGCTGTGGCCAACGGAGAAAGAATCCATTCGCATCTGGACGACAAGCGAAGTAGCTTGAGGGCTGTATGACATAGCATGTGTGACTTTGGATAAACAGGGAATCGGCGATGGCCACTTACCAAAGTCAAGTGAGCACAAACGGCAAAATGCCCCAAGAAGGAGAAGAGCCACCGGGACACCTGCCGAGCATTTGATGCTTGCAGCCAGAGCCCATTCTCATAGAGGTAGGTGACGGCAATGTTGACCGCCTTCGTCGCAGCAGCCTCAGCAAAAGCAGGCAAGAGGAAAGGAAGAAGCCAAAAGCCTGGGAAGAAGGACCTGGAATTCCTAGACCTAAAACACACAGGGATTCAACAAACAAAGGGCTGTCACGGGGTTGCATCAAAATTCGATGGATCGGTCTGGATCACCTGTCTTTTGATATGGATCAGGAGTATGGATCGGCCTGTGGATTCGGGGTATGGATCGGGGTTTACATTTTGACTCGCATATGCAGTCCAAGAACAATTGCTTTCATCAGAGGGTCGGTCGCATCTGCAAGATGGCCTTGGCACAACCAATCCAGGAATCTCATGATTTGAACTGTGGCCATTCCCTTGTTCCATTTTGCAGCTGGGCAAGCACTGCTCATAGGCCAGCACACTGTGTCTCGTGACAACTCACTTACCCATGGCTTGGATCGCCGTGTGCGGAAAAAGTCTTGATACATCCCGGTAAGCCTTTCAAACTTTGCCTCAACAGATCTACATCCATCAAAAAGAGGCAATGGAGGGTCAGCCTCAACCAGACACACCAGAGCAGAAGATGTAAAGGACTTCAGCACCCCCAAATGCACATTGTGGAAAAAATCTGTCTCGAAGAAATCGATCGCTCGTTGGTCATCCAAATCCAAGCCTTCCAAAATGGTAGGAGCGACCTCCCACGGCAACGATGTGCCCATGGTGTCCTCCCAAATTGGCTGCATAGTCACGTCCTCATACGGCAGTGCAACACGATTGTTTCTGTCATCCTGTTCCTGGCCTGCTAGACATTTCCAACAGATTCCACGGCAGGGTTTCCTCGATGACGCTGCCTTCGGTGCATGTCCAAAGGTTCGGGTAAAACGTCCAACCTTTGAAAGGGCTGGAAGGTCACCTTTGTGGGCAAGGTGGCAGAACCAAACTTTCTCATCACCATGACCAAGACCTTCATGCAAAAGGCTTCTGGCATCAGCTGCGAATGCCGACAACAAAGTTGAAAGGGCCTCTGGGCTAGCCACATCCTTCATCATGGTTGCTATCAAGCAGTGGGTGCTCCACGTGTTCCCTACATAGTTGAGTCCCTGTGCATTCCGTCGAACAGGGGCCCGGTGCTTATTCTTCTTCAAGAAAGCCAGCGTCCCACGACCAATCACTCCATGGGTGTTTAACACCCACAGGGCCCCATCACGAAAAGTCCTTCCCTCGTCAGAATGAGAGTAATATGGGATCAAACGGTCGCATGAAATAACTCCAGCCCTCTCGAGCGAAAAAACTGGGTGTCCTGGGTCCATCCCTCGGTATCGTTCCCAAAACTCGGCTAAGACTCCTTTCATCTTCTGAAAAGTTGGAACCCCAACCATTTGACGAGGTAGCGCATGGATGTCCAACAGGTGCTTTGCCCAGCTGGATAGCTTCATCCATGGGAATTTTTTCAACTGTTTTTCTTCACCCAAATCAATCCATGAAAGTCCGATTGGGGCACTGTAACCATGTTGAACCAACACCCGCCGTGCACCAACTTCAGCATCAGCCTCCCTAATGGAAGCGAAATCCCGCATCGCATGGGATGCACGCGGATTGCTATCCACCTCATGCTTCGCGATCTGCACCACATGTTTGCAGCAGGCCTCAGAGTGCCAGGAGTGAAATCTAGAGACAGGAACTGTGAAACATGATATTGCGCAGTGAAACGCCAGGAGAAAACTGGTCAGTCTGTTTGTGTTGATATGCTCAGCACTCTTGCTTGAATCAGCCTGAATCTTTTTTTGGCACCACTCGCTATGGCTAGAATGCACTGTCAACCCACTCTACGCCGTTGGTCAGCTCGGCCACCAGTAACATAAACATAATAGGGTCCTGGGGCTCTTTCACTTCTGTTAAGGGCACCCTCACCCCCTGTACCCTCTTTGTTTCGGCATCCAACATGCTTATGAAATTCCATAACTAATGCTGCTTCCAGCATATGAATAAGATCAATGCTGGGTGAAACTGCAATGACCCACATGGCATGGAAACCCAGGTCCATGTACCCTTGGTATCGTTTGATGGGATTTGAAGTGACTCCCACCTTGAAGACGCAAATCCTAATGCCAATTTTTTGGCGGAAACATGTCACAGCTTCTGTACAATGCAGCAGGATCTTTCCGCATGTGGCTCTCGAAAACTGGGCTGGCAATAAACATTTGTTCAATAAACCAAATTTTTTGACATTTTGCCAGTCAAATGAACAGGCTGCAAATGATTCTGCCAAATCACTGAGATGTTGCCGTTCATCCTGAGCACATGCAGGGGGAGCCGGAACCCAACAATAACAGAGTAAAAAAAATCACATTCCAGTGAGTTTGACAACCGGTTCAATATTTTGATATTACCAGTTTAACCGCTTGATAACAAATTGGCTACGAATGTACCATGCTATTGATTCTAACTTACAACACTTTGCTCTGAGTAGCTGCAGTGGTGGCCACATGCGATGGAGGACAGCTTGGCTGGGCGTCTGCACTGGAAGCTGTTTCCAAAGCAGCTGAACCCCTAATAAAATAGTCCATGTAGGGTTCAACTTCTCCCGAAAGATCTTGAACTTCTCTGGTTTTTTCCAGCTTCATTTTCCTAAGTTGTTTGTTTGGACAAAGGTTTGGGAATGCAACTGGAAGTATTGCAGACTTGTTGAAGCTATCCCGGTAGATAGTTGGAACCCTGAGCAGCCAAGGCACTTTGAATATAGTTGACCATTCTCACATCCAGCGATCCGCTTTGCCCCAGTGAAGGGACACTCATAAGTAAGCAAGTCGACGAGATCTTCCATGGGGGTGAACTATGGGACTAAAAGAGAAGCATAGTCGAACACATATACTTATTGCAAATGATAATCGAGATATAGATTCCACATACCATAGTAATGCAATGGATGTAACATGCCCCTTGGCTATAATAACTATTTGTTTAAATGTGATTCCTATAGTGTTCCCAATCGAGGTTGATAACCCAGATCAAAATGTTAGGCCGGCAATATGTTTGGTTTGTGCCAGTTTTTCCCAGTGAGCCAAACTGTGGGGCCGAACAAGTAGGGCAGCTGAAACTTGAACTGCGCAATGCCCCAGGACTTCGTTGAGGCCGCGGCTCCATCTGCAATCAGTTTGGCCAAGCCCTCAAGGACAAGATCTCTGTCATTTTCACCTGGCATGGGCAATGACGGGTGGACACTAAACCTTGTACTTCGGGATATGTATATGAAGAGAGGGGAATAGTTTTTCCATAGTTTTCCCAAATGCTACTTGCATCGCACCAGATCTGTTTTCCTACTCTCTTGCGATCATGCTCATTGATATCTCACGGTCACTGCGCTGCCGTATGTTGCTTTCTGAGCTAACACACATTGAGTCTCACATGTAAAGGACATGGGAAATCCCACATCTTCCAGACTTCAGCCGCATCCCAAATATAAACAAAGTTTTGATTAATTAGTAAGATGCTATATATTGAAAAATGTTTTGTTTCTTGAAGTTCCAGTGGTGATCCAGGACTATGGCTGGTGGCTGGAAAAACCCAAATTTGTTTTCATCGAAGCAAATCACATACAGAATCTGATCTGCATGTGGCCATACCCGGTATCAAAATCCAAACCTAAAGAGGATTTCCCCCCTAGGTCACCAAGGCTCAGAAACTCAGGGTTCACTCATTCCCTTTCTTCACCATCTTGAGCACATTCCTGGGGCTCTGGAATGATGGATGAGTGGGGCAGTACTAATTGGGGAAACATACAGGTAATGACCAGGTGCAAACGTGTAAGCCAGTAGTGGGACACCTGTGATCATGTTGGTTTCATTGGCTAAAGTATCCAAGGATCTTAGCACCAACTTCGGTAGTGGTGACCTTCGAGCACCTAAGATGCAACATCCACTGAAGCCATTGGCCTGAGGCCAAACAGAAACCAGAAACCTGAGTGAGTGAAGTCAAGGCACACAGCTGTTGTCGCACGGATTTGCTTGTCAATCTTGTCCATCAGACTTAGTTAGATCAAGGAACTTGGGGGAATGAAACCATGGGATCGGGTCTCAAGACCCCATAGGTTCTCCAAGTATACTTGGAGGACGTAGGGATTGAACATGTTGGACATATTCAAAAGCGAACATGATCGATAGGCGATGCTGTTTGGGCATGAAATTTAATAACATTCTTTTTAAATCAAATCTCTGGAAATATAGTTCCACCAAGGGACACCTTTTGGTCAGGCTCTGGGAGGTTCTTATTGGACAAGCCTCCCACATCGATCTTGACCAACTCACAGGCCTGGAACTGGGCATCGAGGGTCTCGATGGCTTGCTCCAAGCCTTGCACAGACCTCAGCAAGGGCGAAGGAAGGAACTGGTAGGCCCCATGGGCACATGACATTACTGTTTTTTTTTGGGCATGGAAAAATAAGTGTGGGACTTTGCCACACGCTTCCCTTCAGAACTCTCAGGGTTCTTGTCCCCAAGTTCGGACTCCAATTGGCCAATCAGTTCAGATAGCTTAGAAGAACGGCTCAACAAGCTGGATGTGAACGTTGAGAATCGTTGCAACTCCTCTCGGTTTGAATGATTGGGTGGCTATAGTTATAGAGTGTGGGGGTTGCATTTTTTCATCTATGAACAATAAAGAAACTACACACGAAGATCCTTCTGCCCATGGTTGACGACCTTTGCATTGGCCTCCTTTTCATCGTCATCATCATCATCCTCTTCAGTATCATCATCCCTGGGGTTCCCAATTCGCAAGAACTCAACCTCCTGGCCATTGGCATCCTGCATGGTTTGAGGTTGGCTGGAAGAGGTGGTGGACAAGAACATGAAAGACACAGCTGGACGATTGGAAGGCACAAGGCCTCCGCAGTCTCGTGTCGGCGCTGTTCTTCGTCTTCAGAAAGATCCTCCTCCTCCTCTTGGTAAACCACATAGTAGCGCTTGAGCTTCTTGTTGTACCGGTCACGCCTTTGGGCGTTACAGCTAGGTTAGCCCCCGAAAGAACGGTGAGTCATAGAGCTTTTCCATGTTTTTAATTTAGCCCATGCAGCTATGATCTTTGAATAGTATTGATACAGTTATCCATATATTATTCATATCAATTTTGTGCTGGGGGAACCAATATTGGTATGTTATCCAAATGGTTGAACAAAGTCATACAAGGTGAGCAGGTTTAGCCAAGTGTCTTGCACAGGCGGTCGTTCCCAGTCTTTTCACAGAAATCGACAGCACACTTGATGTAGGACCTGAGATCTCAACCCATTGGGGGTTAACTTAATGTCATATGTTTGGGAAGATGCCCACTAACCAAACACACAAAAAGAACATGGAATGAACCATTGATATCATGTGAGAAGAGGGGCGTGCTCCAACCCAAAGTCTTGGCCATCTCTTCCTTTGTAAACCACCCTCGTTTTTTGCGCCGGGACAGCTTCTTGTTCTGAGAGATCACTTTGGTAATTCGGGAAATGAACATGTCCTGCATAGGCAATGTGATGGCCCATGGGACTATGAATAAAGGTTTTCATTTTTCAAAGTACGACAAATGCTGACAATCCAATTGTTTAATAAGAATGATTTAAGAATGGGTCCTTGGACCAGTTAACTTTCTCCAGCTCTTCTATCATGGCTTCCTTGTCCTCCTTAGACCCATGCTTCCAGCGTTCGTGAACGGAAGCGGGAACCTGGCATTTTCCCGACGGCTTCACTTCGCACAGGCGGCGCAAACGGTTGAGTTTGGCGCCTTCAGTTGCAGGCGGTGGCCGGTCACCAGGGGGCATAATGACCTTTTTGGCCTTCGGGTCCCCCTTTGATCCCTGAGCAGTTTGGGAAACTGGGGTAGGTGATCCCTTTTCGGGTGATGGTGCTGACACTTTCGGGGGTGGAGTCTTGAAGTTGTCTACACGCTTCGTGTTCTCCTTAAGCTGTTGCAGCTCCAATGCCATCTTTCGATTGGCCTCCAGGGCACATGTTGCAAAGTAGGTAAATAGATTGGGGTAAACAGAAGAATCAGCACACACGTGTAAAACTATGTAAAATTGGTGAAAATAAACCAGCTGATAGGCCTCTTGTAACTCCTCAATGATCTTGCTCTCGTTGGGGGGCTGTTTCCCCTTCAATCGCTTCAAGGGTTGAGGATTGGGAGACTTCAGTGGGGAAGGCTCTGGAGACTTAGGGGCTGCCTTTGCTTTGCAGCTGGCTCTGACAGGGGTAGGGACGGCTCTGGTCTTGGCGGCTGCTGCTTTGCGGGCAGCGGGAACTGGCTTATTCTTATTCTCTTTGGTCTTTGAAGAATCCTTTGCTTGGGCCAATTCTTCTTCGGTGGCCTAAGATATTTAAAAAAAAATCCTGACATCACAATATGTTGGTAGCCACTGCTAGGGGTATCCTAAACACTTCTAACCACCAATGCTTGTAGCCAAGAAGCCGGTTGGGTATCATCTGTGGGGCCAGCATTCCCAGCTGCTGCATCTGCCGAAGTAGCCTTAGATGGATTGCCAAGGCAGCAGGTTAAACAGGTGAACTTTAAACCCATCTTGCAATATTTTGGGTTATATCGTATGTCGTATGCATATCTCACCAACCCCCCTTGCAGAAAACATGAACTTCTATCTAAAGGACTTACCAATGGTGCTTTGAGTTTAGTTGTAAGCTATTTGGATTTCCTTAAGCCAAGAAACCTTGGCAACCTGTTTTTTCATGTCTTCAAGTTGTCGTTCATACTCCTCCGCTGTGCGGGCAACGCTGATGATTTTACAAGAGATTGGGTAACATCTACATATCCAACACTGGGGTGTGAAGTCCACATGATCCAGGATTATTGTAATTACTTTTCTTGTTGATTTGATTGGCCATGGTTAACATTTTGATGTTGACCATATCAAACATGATACATATAGCACCCATGGGTTGGCTCCTGAATCTTCAAAGCCAAATCATCTTCGACTTCATTTTTCACCGCTAAGAGCTTGGCCTGACCTTCCTTCAACTCACTGCATGACCATTGCTTGGACGGGACAGCCCGGGGACGCTTGGTGGTCATCCCTCCAACAACAGCAACCGGCAGGTGGTTACCTACCAGTTGCACAATGCCTGGAACCCTAATGCCTGGATCGGATGTGGGTAAAATCAGGTTTAGGCCTTGTGATTTTGATACATCCATGTAAAAAACATGTCAACATATAGTATCCATCCCAAAATCATCAAAATCCACCAAAAAAGACCCAAAATCATTCAAAATTGGACTTTTGGGGTGTTTTCCCGGGTACGGAAAAAGTACGTATTTTTATACGGGTTTTTACGGCCCTTTACGGGCAAAATACGCCCTTTGTACGGGTGGATTTTTCGGGTACGTACCAGGTACGTACCCGGTACGTATTAGTACGTACCCGGTACGTACCCAAAAAATCCTACCATAATCCCTGTAAAATTGACCTTGGGGGAGGTAAAACCCTGCCAAAACTGGTGGGAGTTGAAGTTGTTCTCATTTTTTTGGGGTTCTTGGATGGAAATCATGATACGAACAATGTTGACATCGCATCAAATAACATTTTTGATTGAAACCAACATCAAAAAACATAGCAAAAACATTGGCTCAGCACAACCACCCCTTTGGTTTCAAATAGTGATTCGATGATCCAGCATGTTTCCACGAACCAGCAATTGGGCTCGTACCTGGAAGGGTTACCATGAATTTCCAGCATTACACTGAAAGAATTAATTAACATCCTAGACCATTGGCCATGTCAAATTGTGGCTGGCTTGGTTTAACTTGTTGTTGCTATCTCAGTACCCAACACGCCAAGGTCTATGTCAACACATCAAATTAGATATGGCTTGGGAAAAGTGGCCTCCACTCTCCAAGTTCTAGGTCCTTAGACCCTCTCAAGTAGGCAAACACGCTTTGCATGTTGGCCGAATGAAAATCCCACCAATCACCCCATTCAACTTTGCTGAAAAGGGTGAAGCTATCCTCAATTGGCTCATTTGACACTGGGAGGGCCTCCTTCTTCTGGCAAAAGCGGGGATAGAGATGGACCAACCGTAATCCAAATCGAGGTGGATAGGTCCTCAGGCAACCAAGAGTTGTGGATAACGACCATATGTAATGAGTGGACTTTCAGGGGTTGAAACACAAACAAATACACAATAATACCCAGAAATGGTGTACCATTGAAAAACCAAGACAAGGATCTGCGTGTGTTTTAAGAATTTCGTTCCAACATAAGAGGTCTTACCATCTCGGCTTTTGTAGGACTTGGCTGATTTGGGAGCGTGTGCAAAGAGTCGTCGTTGCATCTCACGGGTCATCACCCCTAGGTTGAGACATTCCACCGATTTGCAATTACTCCATGCAATATGGCGCTTCATTGTTGCAGCTTTGTATGCCCCCATCCACCATGAAGTCTGGTACACCTGCCAGCACTAAACATGAACAATAACGTGTTTTGAAGTTGCATGTTTTACTTATGGTGTCCGCCCAAGGTGTGTTTTCTATTGAAACCACATACCAAAACTGGTGATGACATTATCTTTAGTGGACATGCCTGGTAAAGGTTTTGGAAAACAAACAGTGCAGTTAATATGATATCTTAATATATCTTAATATTATATCTTAATATTATATCTTAATATGATAAGGTGTGATTCTTGATATTTGATATACCTCCTGCGGGACATTCCTGGTTGATTTTTGTTGGCAACAACTGGACATTGACATGGACCCCTAGATGTTGACACAACATTGAGGGTTTAATTTGCCCAATGAGTTTAGTAGCCGGGGACACACCCATGCCAACCTTTGGAAGTGATCTCCAGAGTTGACGGATACATGGCAACCACTCCAAGGCCGAGCTCCTCGGCTGCTCCAGCACCCATGCGCCATCCATCGCAGAGATGGCAAAGATGAGAAGGCATACCCTGGGCTGCGGCTGGGGGCAATGGAACCATAACCTTTTGAAAAACAGAAAAGGCTGGGATCAATGCCCCATGGGCCCCAACAAAACATTGGTTGGTACTTCGGTCTATGTTTTTGAACCCTTTGGAACCTGTTATATTGTAACACGAAACAACTTATTGTGTTGGAATACCCCATTATACGAAGATGTTTTTGAAACAACCTTAGGGCCCCCATCTCTTAATCCCATACCAAAAATACAGCACAGGTTCCGTGCAGCTAAGCAATTGCCAATCTGCACCATAGAGAACTGGGTTTGGCCAAATGGGTCCCATGGTGCTCGCCGGTGGGTTCCAGAAGATATCGCTACAAAGCTACTGCAAATCAATCCGATAACACAGACGAAGGAACCCATTTTGCCATTCAGCACTGTAGACAATGCTAACCTGAGTTCATTAATGAATTCGAGGGCGCATAGTTGGCTAATAATTGGATTCCCTGGGGTTGATTTTGGATTGATTGCTGGGTTAAAACTTGTAAAGACAAAAGGCTTAACCCAACAAGTTATGCGAAAAAAAAAAGTGTAAATAACCAACACAGGAAAGAAACGAGAATCCAGCATCCGATAAGAGATCCATTGCATCCTGTTTGTTGGGGCGTGGGGAACCAAAGTCCAAATCAAAGGATGCAGTTGCTAGTCCACACCCACGCATGCACCGGCTGGCCCACGCACGTCCAGCAAACAGCTCCACAAACTCGTATTTCTGCGCAGCCGGGGCTGGGTACTATTGGTCATCAACTTGTTTGTTTGTTGGGCCAACTAAGGTCACAGCATACCTCAAACTGTATGAAGTACTGTATAATATGTACAAAGTAATCTATCGAATTTGGGCATGTGATTTGGATAGCTGTTGGGCTTAAAATATTTAAGAACATTTGCATCAGAATACTAGGGTAGATCCTTCCTTGGCCAACCCCACCACAAAGTTAAACATTGTTGGGTATCATGAGGATACAAAATCTATAATCAAACAAAATTGTGAAATCATTTGAACTTGGCGAACCGTCATTGTGAGAAAGTGTTGCCCATGGTGATGTTTGCCTCCCCGGCCTCTGAGAAAATTTCCACTTGGGGGTTCAAGCAAAGGAGGACGGTGCAGGCCAGCAATACCTGCAGCATGTTTCCCAGCTAAGGATTGGGTTGTAACCCTATGGCTACTTGAACAAACAAATGTTATCAATGAAATATGTTTCAAAAATCGATCCCAGCCTGTGGGGCACCCAATATTTTCATCCGGGAAAGCACAACATCCAGCTTCCTCTTCCGATCTGGGTTCATGGCTGGTGCCTAAAACCGATCAGTGCTAGTGGGGCAAAAATGGCTATGGTCCCGGGGGTACATTTGTTTTTGAAAATACATATGTTCATCAACCCACAAAATTCTCTCCACTTGTGGATGCAGCCCTGGGTAAACTAAAGCCAGGCCAGCCAAAGTCCTCCGGTCGTCTCTCAGCAGCCATGTGGCCTGGCGAAGATGGAAATGTCACAGTGGCTCTGGATGTGTCGAATAAAAGCAATGGGGATATATTTGAGATATTATAGACATTATCCAGGGCATAACTGGGATCTAACCAACGCTGAGAATACTAAGATCACCACCCATTCACATGACTATAGTTTTTAACTATCATAATTTCAAGGGGGAGAAGCTTAAAAGAATTGAAACCAGTCCAGCCATGGGGTCCCTTTTTGATCCAAAAAATTATAAAAGGTTTCATCCCCATTTAGACTTTCTGATAAAAAATGATTGGGGCCAACCGGGGTCAACAGTGGGATAGCAACACACTCTGCGGATAAAGTTTTTCCCAACATCTTCCATAGTGCTGGCGGCAACAGCTACTGTAATCAGTTGCTGTACGGCAACCTTTTCGCAATGGATCCTTAACTTGATATCATCTTTTTCAATGCAGGAAAATGATATGGTTAATTTTTATGCGAATGAACATATTTGATGGTGACATGATGTTCCTTACCATGAGTGGATCCCATCGCTGTTGCAAGAGCAACGGAAGCTAAGCTAGGGTTTGACACGTTGCAAATTGGTTCCCAAGAATTTTCAGGTGCATCCATTGTCAGATGCCAGAGCCCGACAGGGAGCCAGTCATACCCCCTCAGAAAGCAAAATACTTGGTTGACTTGAACCACAAATACTGTTTTATCTTTTGGTTGGGGACATGCCCAAAAGGAAAAAAAAATAGGGTTCAGAGAGTCATAGCTCACAAAACGAGGCAAAGACTTGGCTCAATAGTATGCCCCTCACTCAGATAACATAGAAGTTAGATAAAGGGTGGCTGCTTCGTCAGCAATCTCCTCCATGTTGTCCTCATCGACCTCGATCGTCACCATCTTTTCGGTAGCGAAGTTCCAAAATGGATCCTGCAGAAGAAACAGATGGTACAAACAATTGGTCCCTTGTTGGTCCCCTGTTCTTTTTTACATACTTTACCTTCGGGGTTTACCACTGAAATCAATGCCCCAGTTTTAGAATATCACAGTTTTATAAAACCATTTTAGGTTATAAGATTAAGATATTAAGGGTTGATATGGTTTGATATAGATTGTAGATTAATTATTTTATCATACAGTCACAGCATACAAGTTGTAAGTGAACCAATGTTATCAATGATCCATCTGCTTAGTCAGCGGGATCCCTTGCCCAAAAAAGTTTTAACTTTTTTTGGGTTGGGTGTGAAATAGATACCCCCCGAGCGCACGAACCCAACCCAAAAAAAAAATTAGAATTTAAACGCTAGCTGGGTCAGTCTATATCATCTAGTAGCAATTATCTGGCCCACTATGGATCTACATTCCCAATACTGTTCAACATATAAAGCACAAATATATATATTTTATATATACACTGCATATTCTATATATGCATAAAACCCCATTTCTAGAATAGATGTCTACAGTGTGCACAAAACACTTCTAAAGTTTGCATTGTGCTGGCACGGCGTGCTGACTTGTCCTAAAAGCAAAGAAACAATTTGGAAAATGGAGCCCTCAGGGTCATGTTGAAAGTAGCCTGTCAGAACCATCAGAATCGGCTACTTTGAGGCCATGGGTAAATAAATTTGATGGAATCAAACGTCAAAGTCAAAAGGAAGATGGTAGCGGAGAGTTTCTGGCATAAAATCTATGCAACCACAACAACGGCGCCCCCTTATCCCAAATGTCCTCATGCTTGGATGGGAAAGGGACAGCCGGCTTGATGAATTGCACAAAGGCACGGCGAAGTGCGGACCACTTCGCCATTCCAAACTTGGAGCGAGGCTGAACCCTCCTGGCAAAGGTGTGGGTGTCCTTCTTCTCCTTGGTCTTGCCCTCCTTGGACGAGTCCTTGGCGGCACCCTTTGTAGATCGCACCTCCTTTTTCTCATGCCCCTTCTCCTTCTTCTCATGCCCTTTGTCTGCACTGGCTTTTCGCTTGCGAGTGGCCTTTGAAGGCGCACTGGTCGGCAAAGCATCCTCCACCTCAGGGGCAGCAGCTGGCAAAGCATTCTCATCACCACCAGCTCCTGAAACTTCTGCCTTCTTTGCCCTTTTCCTCTTTGGCTTGACAAGATCTTCATTGCCAACTGATTCCGCCTGACTGGCACTAGCAGCTTTGCTAGCAGAAGCCTGCTTCCTTTTGGGGCGTTTCTCAGGCTTCAAGGGTACGCTATCACCAGCATCGCCACAATCCATGTCCGTGGGAACCTTCTCGGGCTTCTCCGACGAAGCATCAAGCTTGAGCGTCTTGTCCATGAGCTCTGCAACCTCAGAAATCTGACCATCTTGGTCAGGTTCATCAGCAGCCTCTTCAGCAGCCACAGGCTCTGGGGCCACTGAGTTGGCTTTGGCTTTCGCCTTGCCACGACCTTTCGGTCGGCCCCTCGCCTTGGCCTTCGGAGCTGCTGCTGGTTCTTCGCCAACATCAGCGTCTTCCAACTTGTTCTTCAAAGCAAATTGGGCACGCCGAAGGACCTGGTCAATGCAAAAGCTTGAGGCAAACCCAGGCAATGGAAAGACAGGGATAAGCTGATCAATCCCTCTAAGCTTGACAAGCCGAATGTGGCTTTGAAGTTTTTATCTATCCCTCCCCTGACCGACCCCATATAGATCCCAGTGGTGCAAACATCCAGCCATAATCCCAGCCCAGTTCACTGAGAACATGTTTCAAAACACCGGCTGACAAGTTGCAGTTGGGGCAGATGGGAGATCAGGCATTTCTGAATGGAAATTGCCAGCCAAGAGGTCAAGCTCCTTGGGAGCCAATGGCTGCGTCTCCAGTTCGTCACCACCAAATGGCAAGCTTTCCATCACATAGAAAGGCTCAGTGGAGGCAGGGGCAACTGCGACCTTATCCAATGATTCTTTCGCTTTCCTAAGCTGTGGCATGAGCTGGTGGAAAAAATGTCAACCGCATGTGGGGTCAGTGAAAATGATGTGAAAAAGAAGGGGAAACATTTGCCCATAAACATGTATCCAAAGATCCGGGCCATCTGCTCCCTCTTGGCGTCACACAGCAACTTCTGAAGACGTTTGATTTCCATGGAGATCTCATTCTTGGATTCAGAGGTGGGATCAGCTTTGCATGGGCTATCCTCAATGACAACCAACTTGTCAGCCTGCTCTTCCATCTCCAGCCCTTTGATGGGGACAGGGCTCAGATCAAGCTGCGAACTCGGAATTTCCGGGGTTCTTGGTGCTGGTGAATCCCACTCCTTGTTCACAATCTCATCATCAGCGCCAGCCTCAACTTCTGGCACCGGGTGTGGCTGTGAATCAAGTTCACATTCAGCATCTGAGTCGACATCATCCAAGTCAATGGTGTCTGGAGAATCTGGATCTTCCGGGACGGCAGCTGCAAGACTCTTGGAAGCCTCCTGGAAATGGGCACAAGATTTTGAATCACAGGTGCTAAACAAAGCTTACCAAGAAGAGGAGAGTGCCCAAAACCATTCACAAAGAATCCAATTTGTCCAATCAATGTCAAATGAATACTGAGAAACAACAACTTGACCATCACCAATGAATGGCAAGATATCCATAACCAGCAACAAAAGGCTTGCCACCAGAGTTGGCCCAACCAGTCCTCTTGGTCCAACCCATAGACAAGGGCCATGAGTTTTCTGAACACATGGCTGCGGCAAAGCTGGTCACGATTGAGTTTCTTCTTGATGAGCACCATGAAGCCTTTTGCTAGCTTGGCCTGCTTCTTCAACTCTTTGAGTGCAGGATGTGGAATGGTCATCAGCTCGTAAAGTTTCTTGATCCTTATCATATTTCAAAAGCCAGGTGCTGGTCATGAAAGAAGCTGCCCCATTCAAACAAAAAACTGATGAAATCACTGATGGAAACTTGATCCCTGGAAAAAAATGTTTTCTGACAAAAGTCTGTTTCATGAGGTCTGGGACCTTCATTTGCCCTATTGAACCATCTTCCAAGCGTAGCCTCATTGCAAGGGGCTTCAGCACCTCGAAGTTCCGCTCTCCACAAGCTACATTGCAGTAAGGGGAATCCTTGCGAAGCTCTGGAGCAAAAAGCGTCCGCTTCACCCTCATGTGCTCCCTAACGGCTGGGCAGGCATCCCATTCCTCAGCTAAACCTTCTACGGAAGGTGCTGCCATGGCGCCAGCACCACAGGAAGAGATTGACAGCTTGTGCCCAAAAAGAATCCTATTTGAAGGAATGATGAAACCATTCTCATGTGAGAGCACAAAGGATGCCCCAAAAGGAGGTGCCAACTGATAGCCTTGTGATCTATCTATGTACAACCAGTGCACATGTACACTAATAGAAATATGTTCACCAGAAAATTTAAAGATTGCATGTTGGTTCCCCTAGTAGTTCTTTAACTAAAAGGCTAACAGTTGTATGTAAACCCCCTAATGCCCATCATAAACCCATCGTAAACTAAATCGTTCAATAATTTAATTTATATTGGGGTACTTGGTGTTTCCTCCTACTTAGTAAGTATTGCGCCAAATATATAAAATATTGCTGAAGGGTATTTAGGATTAGCAGGGTTACATCATTGGGGCAATTACTTACTAAGTAGGATGAACCACCAAGTTTATTATTGGGATCTACTCAGGTTTCCCAAGTTTGATCTCAACCCTGGCGCCCAGGCCCAAGCCTCCATAGCCAGATCGAACTCGATGTTGTCGAAAAAAAACCGCTCTGATCCCGTGGCGGCTGGAAAGAGGTTGTGAAACCCCTGTTGGGAGGGACATCCCAGAATTAATCTTAACTTATCATATCATATCATATCTTATTATCCATTTTGGAGGGTTTAATCTTGGGTTTCCATCAACATGAATTTTTGGGATGATCAAAAAACAACCTTTTACAAAATACGGTCTTTTACCCAAAATACGGTTCTTTACCCAAAAGATGATCTTTTGAATCCAGGGATGTATTATTTTTTGGGTACCTAAATTTAGGGGTCTATCAGGTTCAGGGTATCTATATGTGACGATTCAAAGTGCTACTATTTCTCCTCTGGGCCATCATTCTCGGAGTATGTAGGATGCTGATTTCAACACTCCTCCTCTGCTAAGACGTGTATTACGTCGAAGCAGGCATGCTATTGGTAGTGGAGCCTGGCACGTGTATGCTCTTTTGCAAGCATGATGCTTCAGGCAACACCACCACACTCATCGCCATCATGTGCTTGTCGATCGTTGCGCTACTGCTTGATTTTGTCATGATATCTGAAGGGTTGTGGGCAGTTCCAATCTTGCGAATAACTGCCCTTTCTGCTTGAACCACTTGTTGCAGCCAGAGATATCTCGTCATCACATGACGTTGTTTTCCCAAGCCAACTCTCGAAGCGAATGCCTTTGCCGAACTGCTATCGCTTTCTATCACCAAGCCAAAGTTCAAACCCAAATCTGACATGAATGCTTGTAGGCCTAAACCATGAGCTGTCCCATGAACCAAAGCGTAGTATTCAGATTCAGAAACATTCAAACCAATAACTGTCTGCAAGTTGCTGGTCGCCTTTATCACATGCCCTCCAAGAAACTGAACCATACCAGTTGTTGATTTCCTACCCACCTTGCATCCAGCATAGTCCGAATCTACACAAACTCTCACATGGTCAGGCATCCGTTGCTGTCGATAGACCAAAGCCACATTCGGTCTGAAGACCAGATACCTCGCCTTTCGCTTGAGCATCTCCCAGTGTGCCAGCCTAGGGCGAGACATGCCCTGAGCAAGACGTTTCACTGTTTCTGCAAGGTCACAACGTTCTTGGGCTAAGAAACTCGCTCGCATCACTGCTGAACGATACTGTGAAGCTTGTTGTGGTGGTAGTTCTGCAGAGAACTGCAACTGGTGAGCCTGCTCTTCCGTAGGCTTGACTGAAGGGGTAGTCACGCCATTTGAACTGTTTGGATTCACACCAGCTGTTTGTAAAATCAGTTCCACATGTCTCTTGTCGGGCTCGATCTGAACCCAACGCCGTCCTCCTTCGTCATGACCTAGTTGAACAACTCGGTTGAGCACTGTTGCAGAGCGAACACACCCTTCACCAAAACCAAGGCGATGGGCCTCACGCATCTGATATTTTGAACCCAAAAGCTCTTTCATCTTGTCCACCGCTGCAACTGGCCCCAAAACGTAGAAATCATCACCATGAACCGCACCTCGAGAACAGCTCTCTTCGTTGTAAAACAAAGCAGGGTTTGCAGCACCAACTCGGTATCCACCACCTTCCAAAAGCTTCTGCCAGTCTTTCATCCAACCATGGCTTGCATCACGGAAGCCATACATGTTTCGCTTCAGCTTCCCAACCAGATCTTCACCAGGAACTCGATCTTCAGGAGGTAGTTCAATGTATAGCTCCCGCTCCACCTTCGGCATAAAGTGTGCGCGGGAAATGTCATAAACCCCCATGACCAGTTCCTGTCCACCAGCTGTTGCACTCTTAGGTAGGTCAGTTACTAGGAGTGAAAACAAACTCTTCACTGACTCCCAGGGCGGAGTCGCACTGAAAAGCTCATGTGCCAGTAGGGATTCCTTGGTTTTGACCTTGAGCTCCTTTCCAACGATTCTGCTCCGCAACTTGTAGGCGGACCTGTCGCCTTTGTTGACATCTACCCAACGAACAGGTAGCACGGCTTTGTTGCGCTCCAAAGCCATAGAGCGAGGCACCTTGTCATAGAGCTCGATCTTATTGATCCAGTCCATCTCTTCCTGCCTCGCTTTGCGAACCAGTTCTGAAGGAAGCACCTCGCCACTGATGTCGTCGAAGTACTCCTGCACCTCCTCTTCCATCAGCTTCTCGGTCTCCGCATCAAACAAAGGTTCTGTCGGATCAGGACCACTCGCAAAAAGCTCCAAAGCACTGACATGATTGTCTGCCCTCATCTGCCGTTTGAGCCCCTCCAATGTCGCATCAACCAACTCCACTGGATAAGCTTCACATAGATGCGCCATGCCACCAACCAAAGGAATGTGTCGATGGATTGGGCCCCCACATCTATTTGTGCAGTACTGGTCCAACACCTCTGCAATCTCACGCGAATTGGTCACCCATTTGGTATTCTTGTAAACTTTGCCAGCACCAAGTTTCGGGGTCTTCAACTTCATGTTCCAAAAGCACATTGGCCCCGACACCGTGTAGACTCCATGCATGCGCTGGAGTTCAATCATCTCTTGAACATCCCATGAATCTGCACCTGCAGGATGCTCATGAAGAAAATAGCGGCCCCTCAACATCTGCTTGATGTAGAGATCCACACACTGCCGTAGATGTTGTTCACCTTCTTCTCGGCGAAGCTTTCTCACTGGGTTATCTTTGTACTCCTTGCTGAGGTTCTGAAGCAAGCTGAATGGATCACAACGAGGGGATCCAGTAAGAAGAACCGGGTCCTCCTTGTCGATCAACCAGTCCAACTCCAAACGGTCCTCTGACCTGTTCAAATCCCAGTATTCATCCTCCTTGCCCACAATCGGCTTCTTCGTGGCCAAATCCACAGCAAAGCCCGGAGCCAAGCCCAAAATGCCAGCTCTCAACGTGAATCTCGGCGGCGAGAAAACTTCTGCCACATCCACACTGCCAAGCTCTTTCCTCCTCATTGACAGCCTCCGCTCGCAATAGTCCAGCGAAGACAAAGACCTGCACTTCGATGGAGCCATCTCCACCGCTTCATAGGCTCCCCAGTCGATGCTCGAGATATCACCTCCAGCATCAGCTTGTCCATGAGGTTCAGGCGCCAAGACATCCTCAATGGAAACATCACCCGCCGAAATCACCGGCGGCACATCACTCGCAGCAGGCTGCAAAACAGTCTGAGCCTGATCTGTGGAGCCTGCCGCACCACCACTCTCCAACTCTTGCACTGGGGTCTCAGCCTCACGCTTGTATCTCATATGGCCATCTGTCTTCCATCTCTTCGGTGATCTCGGAGATCCTCCTTGACCTTCATCTTGTCTGCGCCCCAAAGTCTCTGCAGCACCCGGTTGAACTGCCGATGCCGCCGGCGCATCTTCAATGGCCAACCTCTCGCCCTCTGATGCGGGTTGAACCGCAACCTTTCTCTTCTTTGCCTCCTCTGCCTCATGCTCCAGCCTCACCTCAAGTCTGCTGGATACTCTCTCAAAGTGACGCTGAGTCCTGATCTTTCCATCCGACTCAGACAGTGACTGATAAACTCTGTCTCTGCACTGCTTGCTGTGGGCCACTGCGCGCTTCCTTTCTCTCAAGGCCTTGCATCCACGGCAATCCTCACTGTAACCAAACCTGTCGATGTCCTTCTTCTGAACATAGAACGCCCTCGCATCAGGCGTATCAGGTGCCGGAGGCGGCAACCTTGGAGCACGTTGACCACCTTCCAGCCTCTCTCCAACAGCTCTCTTCTTGACATCCCATGGAAGCCCGCCAAGCTCATCTAGCCCTTCTGACTTCCACCTCAAATCTTCTCCAAGCCTTCTCACAGCAGCACCAACACGCAGGCCATCTGGAGTAAGTCCAAGAATTGCACCGGAACGTGAATGATGCCCAACATAGCGGACTTCAATCATCCGCTGCTCCCAATCTCTCTTCGGCTTGCCGTCCTTCTCCACCGCTTCTCGCATGTAGGTGACCTCACCAAACTCCAATGCCGGTCTGCTCCACTTCCGGCCAAACTCTTTCTCATATGGTGTCTTGCCCGTCGCATCTCGACGGTAGCAGTTGATGGCATGAGCTGCAAAAGGTGCCATCCACGCCAGCAAAGGACTCGTGTTTGAGATCTTGCCCTTCAACTTCTGCTCCAAAGAAATCCTAATGGACCTCATCTGACGCTTGATTTCTCGCACTGCCACCTCAGCATTGCCATTGGCACGATGATCACCCACTGGAGCCGTGCGATGGACCACCTCGACATTGCGAAGCTTCACCGCCGCATCCTGCTTGAGTTTGACCAGCGCCGGCTCATTGTCAGACATGAAGACCACCCTCTTGTGCCCAGTCTCCTCAACAAACCTTGCAATGGCCTTCTGCACATACTCGTTGGAAGTCTTCGACTCCAAAGCAATGGCCTGAAGTCTCCCAGACATCCCGCTCTTCAACGCCAAAAATGGTGCTGAGTCTTCCTCAGTTGACATGTAGAAGAAGTCAGCATGGATAGTGGGCCCACGCTCCTCCTTCTCTGCCTCCGTCCGAGCTCGATGCTTAGAGCCCGTTGCACGACCTTCAACACAGGCCGGGCACCAGCTGCGATAAACCGCATGGTTCTCCAGGGCATGCTCCTCAATCTGTCTTCTGCTCGGACGATCTGCCTTGTCTGATTTGACAACACCCCTGGAGTCAATGGGCGGAGGCACAAACCACAGCTCAGTCACCATCTTCTTGCACCACGGCTCAAAATGAGCGTGTGGATTGAATTCAGGAGAAAGCGTAGACTCTTCTCGCAAGACCTCATCGGTCTCTTCATCTATGCTCCTCCTCCAAACTACATCAGCCCAATCGGGCCCATCTTGAGACGTGGCCCGAAATGTGAAACAATCTCTGTCTGTCCTCTTCCAACACTGAACATCCTCAGGCAACCCTGGTGGCGGCCCTCTGCTGCTTGGCTCATATGCTTGCCAATGTGGCTGAATTGGATCCAGCCCCTGTCTCATCATCTCCCATCCTCTCCAAGCAACAGGACCTCCAGGCCCACCACCAACCTCATCTGGGCTCGGCCTTACGGGTATCCCTGCCGGCTGTTTGCCGACGAGGAGTCACTGCCACTGTCAATGGCACAAATCTCAGACATCTTGCCCCGCTTCTGCACATAGAAGTTGTAGAGGTTGCCTTCCTTGTAGAGGGGGATCACCTGCTGGTCGCTGAACTGCCTTGTGATCCTCTTGTAATGGTTGCGCATCTCAGTGGCCAAAGCTCCATTGCGAGGAAGAAGAATGCCACCATCCTTCCAAAGGTAGGCGTCATGATTCTTGCTGAACTCTCCAGCCGACCCAAGAGGCTTGTGAACATGGGTCACCGTTGCACTTATCCCACGCCTGTTGCCACGCTCATCCATCACAGGCATCCTGATCTTCCCATAGCGCGGGATCTTCTCTCCATTGGCCACCTTGAAGTCACCGATGCGGTGGAGCTTGAGATCATCCTCCACCATCTCAACTGGGATGACTGTTGTCACCGCACCACTGTCGTAGTTCACCTTGATCCACTCCTCACCGTCATACTCCACCAAGTAGTCAGGCTTGCGGCCCTCAATCTCAACCTCCATGCTGTCGTCTTGGCTCGTGTCGGATCCACCAACCATGCAAACTTCACCGCAATGATCACAAGCACATAGATCCAAATAGCCCAAGTCCTTGCCACATTCAGGTTCTGCTCCAGGTTCACGATAAGTCGTATTGGGCACCGCTTCCAAGGAAGAAGCATTGTTCGAACCCCCATAGCCCTTGCCTTTGCCAGAGTTCTTCGACTTGCCCTTGCCGTCGTTCTTGGACTTGTTCTTGCCTTTGCCCTTGTTGTCAGCTCGATGACGGCAATCTTTACCATAATGGCCATATCCATGACAAACCCAACACTGAACATTGTCCATGCGCTTGCCCTGAGAAGCTCCTCCTCCCTTGCCATAACCTTTGCCTCCACTGCGACAATCGGCTGCACGATGTCCAGGTCGCCCACACTTGTAGCAGGTGATGTTCTTGCCTCCTTTGCCCTTGGACTTCGAGACTGCATTCAACGCCCCAATGTCCATAGCGTTGTCATCCTTCTTCTTTCCACCTCCACTGCTAGACCCAAGCTCTCGTCTGGAGATGTGCAAGCTGTGCTTCGTAGATGCAAAGCTGGACAACCTGTCAAAGAGCTCCTCATAGGTGGTGAACTCATCTTGTCGAAGCATCAGGCTCTCCTCCAAAGACTGGGGCATCAGCTGATGCATTGCTGCCAGAAGCGAATCATCGCTCACACGGCAGGGTCGGCCATCGTTGTCTGTAAACTCCTCATATTGTCTCTTCTTGGCCAACCAATCCTCTAAAGCTCCTCCCAATTCCTCCACGCTCTTACACTTGGGAGGATTCTGCACCATGCCAAGCACCGCAACCCTTCGGACTGAAGACGTCGGGTCATATTCAGCATGAACTCGACGCCAAGCCTCCAGCCCATCCGTTCCAGAGTTACGGACAACCTTGTTGGCCTCCCCTGTTGTGAAAGAGACCAGGTAAGCGTAGATGCCTTCCACCATTTTGTCTACTCCTTCAACTTGGTCAAGAGCATCTGCTGAATCCCCAAAGACAGGATCCCATGAAGAGGTCCTCGATGAGCCATCCGTGTAGCGCATGATCACCTTCCTCTGCTTTGTTGCCCATTGCAAAACTGTATCCACATCAGCTCTGAATTTGGCTCGCAAGAAAGTTCTCATCTTGTGATCCCACTCTGAAAAATCCTGATCCACCTTGCCGCTGAATTTGAAGGGCTGTCCAACTCCACGAGCATCAACCAGCTCCTCACTTCTACTCAAAGCCTTCAACGCCAGATGGCGCTCCTCCTCAGCTCTCAACGTCCTCGCATTGGACTCAGCCAGCTTCGCCATGACATCCTGCATTTGAGCCTGTTGCTGAAGAAGCATGTCTTGTTGAACCTGCATTTGGGCTTGCATCTGTATCAGGACTTGCTCTTGTGTCAGCCCCGCAGCAGCGCCTGCTTGAACCGCCGCTGCCGCTGCTTGTTGAGGACTCGTAGGGCTCCCAACTCCTCCATCTGGAACACCGCTCATCTCGATCACACCAATCCCAACGGCAATGATCGAAACCAAGACAAGGAAGATCCTATGGGCCCAAGTCAAACACAGGAATGTCCAGGTAGGTCTGAAGCGCTCTGCAAAGACCAGCCGCTGATCAGCCACAGCGGCACGGGCTATGGGTCCCCTGGGTCGTATGGGACTTACGCTACCATGACGATTCAAAGTGCTACTATTTCTCCTCTGGGCCATCATTCTCGGAGTATGTAGGATGCTGATTTCAACAATATGTATATCATTATATATATATATATTTATATATATATGTATCATTATATATATATCATATACATAATGTGTGTATCTGTCTATGCTATATACGCATACAACTTTAAATAACCATGAAACATGCAATGGATGATCATGGATGCACGAACCAGAAATGATGGTTAGTTTTAGTTTCACTGCCTGGTTTGATGAGGATCGTTGTTGAAAAAACTGGCAATTCTACCCACAGGATGAGTCCATGAGTCCCCCTTTTTTAATTGATTAATTACAGTACCCAATTAAACCATAGAATAGATACCTAGCACCACCTTTCGGGCTAAAATTAAAGCCTTTTCCTAAAAGGATCCTTTTAGATCCTCGGGCTGAAAATTAAACCTCGGGCGGATTTTGCCATTCAGTCAGATTTTGCCATTTTGACCAGGGCAGGCTCAAGGATTATTTCCATTGTTTTTTTGATTTTGAGAGACGATAGTCGGGCGGATTTACCCACTATTCGGGCGGATTCTCCCACTATTCAGGCGGATTTTCCCAAACTGCATGCTTTTGATGTTTCTTGAATGAAGCTCCCTCGTAGTTAAAACACCATACTCAAAAAGGCTTCAGGCGGATTTTTGGGACTCCGGCGGATTTTAAGAACTCGGGCAGAAAAACAGCCTTTTTGAGCTCGGGCTGAAATTTAAGTCTGAGGAGGCCCTAGGTATATCATATATCTGCCATAACCTTCCTTTCTTGCCCAAAAACACCCCTTTTTTTACCAGCAGGAACCTATCACAAATATCACCATCCAATCATTTTTACTGTCTTAAACTGTGGCTTAAAAAAACACTTAGTTTTACCATGTTTTCCTATGAAAATCACCATGTTGTCGTGGTGTTTTTTTTTTGTTCGCGCCGTGGCTGTCTGGGAGGTCGTGGTCTGGGTGGTCGTGGTCGTGGTGATGCAGCAGGGCTCCGCACACATGTCCTTGCAGTCCGACGAGATGGTCCCCACACCTGGCCCCAGGGCCCCGCCATGGGGGAAACTTTGGTTAGTGCTTAGTAGTGGTGAATATAAGGGGGACTGACCTCAGGATGCTGATTTATATGCATATGGATTATACATGGATTATATAGTGGTTAATAGATGTTAATAGTGATTAGTAGTAATTAGTAGTGGTTTATAGGGTATAAACCAACAACAATGGGAATGCGATAGGGATATACCAACAAGTTGGACCAACAATACAGAATGGGAGCCCCGTTGGATAGCGTTCAGTTGCCTAAAAAAAGTGGCTGACTTCTATGGTTTATGGTAGATAGAACTATAGTATTCATGGGGCTTATAAACCAACGACTTACCCTCTGGTAAACTAACATAACTATGGAAAATCACCATTTTCAATGGGTAAATCCACTATAATTGGGCCATTTTCAATAGCTATGTTAGTCATTACCAGAGGGTATAACTGGGGGGCACCATCTTGCATGGTTTCTGAAGAATCATGATCTATGGGTGAAGTTTCTACATCTACATTAGGAAATACTGGAGGGTCTGGAGGGTCTGATTTCTAAGCTACTTCTCTAAACCAACTGTTATACGTAGCCATTGTTTAGTTAGTATAGATATATAACTACCCAGTGGCCAAAATGAGCCTGAGAAACTGTAGTTCACTGCAGACATATTGTATACGACTGAGCTATTTAAGAACTAGGTAGCGAAGCCTGGCACCGGATGAAGAGAGTCTTCCCATTAAAAATGGTGATGTTTCATAGTTATGTTAGTTTACCAGAGGGTAAATCTACTGGAAAATAACCCAGTGGTTTGCACATCCGAAATCCGGTGGTTGATCCACCATGAGCTGAGCTTCGATTTTCTGGGGTAAACCTGGTTTTCTGAAACGATGATCTCTTAAGCGTGTTTTTCTCGGGGAGTTTGAAGACTGTGGGGACTCTGGACAAAGAGAGTCATTGAAGAATGGCTGTGTTTGAGAATGGTTTGCATATGTTTGCATACCCACAACATGACAATCACAACTGACAATTGATTTTTTTTGAATGGTCCATGAATGACGATAAACCATGGGATGGAACTATGGAACAAGCCCATAATTATAGCACACATATCAAATATCTACATCCTTACATCCTGGTGGAGCATCAGCATGGCATTTCCTGTAGTGGATCTAGCTGCGGGTTACGAGGGCCTGGATTCCTCGCGAGCATCAGCATCAAATTGGGTCTGAAAAATGTGGGGAAAACTCCCTTCCATACCATGGCTAATCAATCTTAGTCATCATGGTCCCTATGAAATTGCATTTGTTGGGGTGAATCCGAACCATTTTAGACTAGCAACTTGCAGTACAAACCATGGACATCCATGGACCCCCGTTCTACATAAACGTTTACCCTAGGCTATTCAATCATTTCAGACAATTTAAGCCAAAAAAAACAGTGTTTGTTGCTTGAACTGGTCTTGGAATCCGCTCTTCTTTCCAACCACTAATCCATCTTAATCCATATCATTAAGATAGTTCAATGATATCCATCTTAATCCATCTTAATCCATCTATGGTTTCCAACCACTAATATAATAGTTCAATCATTTGACACCATATCATTCCTACTGCTGATGGTTTGAGTTCCAACTTCTCTTGGTTCCAAGTGTAGGTTGGAACACTCTCAGTACCTCGTTGGCTCCCCATGGCTGTTAGTTAATCAAATACTAGTCTCCTAACCGTACTAACTACTAACTATATCATATATATATATAGTAATTGTGATAGTTACTTATAATAACGTTAACATTATAATATTATAAATATATATATATAAATCATAGTCACTAAATTACAATAGATAAATATATAGCGAATATTAGGATACCAATAGCTCAGCTCACCGTTCCGGGATAGCCATCCGATGGCGCCGCCTCCATCTTGGTCGCCGCAAATCAAGCCGGCGATGGCCAGACTTTCACATGAGATGGAAAAACCTGCCAGAAATGACGCAAAAAAAACGGTGCCATAAAAAGCCCATGATGTGGCAGGCAAACTCTCCGGAAAACGCTGGATAAAAAGCCAATAGATAGGAATAGCAAATTTTGTTGACTAGCGACCCCAAATAGGAATATGCTGTGACAGCATACGGGATATGGATATACTATGTGAATGAGACGGTCAATCATCAAACTACGGAGTCATGCATGATTTATACAAAAAATATCATAAAATGGGATACAATGGGTTGACATGGGAATATCATATTATGAGAATGCCAAACAACAATGATCAAACTTTGCGATATCGGAATGTTATGGGTATTTTTGGGGGCTACTCAACTGTGATCTGTACCCAGTATGGGTTTCTCTCGACATGGGCGATACAAAGAAAACACCATGTTTTGCTCTACCATTCAACCCATAGTCCGCACAAATCGGGTTCACAAGTTTGTCACCTGGAAATTGTCAAGCAAATATTATCTATACAAATAGTGACCCTAAATATATAGAACTAGTGAATGGGGATTATAAACCAACAGACGTAGCTTGGGGGCACTTACTTGTAACATCCTAGGAAAACTGGTCTATCCTTTCTCGGGATCGCGATTGTCAAATTTAGAAGTAGACAGCAGAATCATGAATTGCAAAGGAGTCACAGACTACAAGTGGGGTGATCACTTCAAGGTGAAATGTGAAAATGTCACTGTCCAAAAGCAAGAATCTTTGTCTGGACCTTAGCAGTCGTGAATGAGACCGCCACATGATCGACAGTAGCCAGAATGATTGGTGAATTTTCAAATCTAAAAACCGCGGTCTGTGTCTGGTGGCTGTGATCCAAAAACCCACAAAAATGGGAAGACCATTAACCCACAAGCAGCACACAACATCTGGGTAAATTTAAAAAAATCACTCACCTGAATCTTGCGGCCATAAAAGGGGATGATTTCCCTATAAAAACCATGATTCCAGGGCTCGGGAGAACGACGTGAGGTCGGGATGACATTTACCCAAATCCAGAGGATCGAAAAAACACCATGGTTTTGTCGGTGAAAAACATGTGAAATCTCAATTGTCCCCATGTGTCCCATGTCAAAAAAATACATGAAACTCCCCAAATTAATGAAGTTTGATAAGTTTAAGTTATTGTGGTTTTAAAACACATCAAAGCATGTATTTTCATATATTTTCATGTATTTTCATGTTTTTTTCCCCAAGTTCCTTCATGGATTTTTTGGGAACCTACCATGGACATCCATGGACCTGCACAGGTGCCGTTCCAGCGGTACTCAGAGCATCCTGTCAGGGGTTTTTGTCCAGCAACGGATGGCCATTCTCTGTGAATTTCCATGGTTCTTCCATGGGAAAATCATCGATACATAAGATAAATATAGATGAATAGCCATAAATAGCCGGCGTTTCATGGTTTTTTTCGTGATTTTGCCACATTTTTTCGTAGAAATTCACGGGAAGGTAGTATACTTACAGTAGATGTTCATATTTCAGGTAGCGATTTGTGATTAGAAAGTGGTGTATATCCCGATGCCTCCGCGGTCAGGGTTATAAGTTATAACCCACCTGCGAAGCAGTTTGAAAATTCTGGCAACATCCAAAATGATTTGCATATGTATCTTGTCGGATATTTGGGAATGTCTGGGAACCACAGATTCAAGTCATTGTATAGTGAGCTATTCGATGCTATTTGGTTTTCATGTCTATCTACTTGTGCCAATGAAAGAAAGCCTTCGAAACAGGACAATTATCGACAGTAGAAACATCTCAAGATAGTATTTATCCGCCGGTCGAAACAATTCCAGATTTTTTAAAAAAACAAAAACTGTGGTTCCTAACAGTACGTGTTCAGTTAGTTTGTTCATGGTGGAAAAGGGTTCACCCCAAACATAATCCACAAAAAACATCAAAAAACTAATATAGTGTGTAACCACTTGTTTGTGACAAGTGACTAGTTTGGAATCATGGGGACTTCACCAGTATTTCATGGCATAACGCGTGTTTCCAGCTCAAAAATTGATTCAAAGTTCTTCGAAATCCACATCTTCTTGTTGGCTTGCAAGGAAATAAATACCATATTGAACACTTCTACTTTTTATTTTCAAAATGTAGTTTGCTGAAAATCCGGCCATCGGCCGTGGCCCTGGCCAGGCGGCCCCTTGCCTTCGACCCCTGAGACGGACCTCCGCAACATGGCCCCAACATGGTCCAAGCTGGACCTACATGGCCCCAACATGTCCCCAAACATGGTACGAGTACTATGCTATGTGCCGACCCCTGCCACCCCGGTATTTTACAGTGTTTTCTGGCGTCTCGCTTTTGCGAACATACTGCCCTTACATCTCCCTGGCATATGCTCCATATGACCCCCACCTCGCCCAGCATGGCCCCAACCTGTCCCCAAAATGGCGGCCAGCTGTCAGGCAGCCTTTCAATCCACCCCAAACTCCCCCCAAAATCTACCCATCCGTCCATCAGGTCTCGTCATGGCCGAAGACAGCGGCAGCGCCAGGAGCGCCACCAGGACACGGCGCAGGGCCGGCGCCATGGCCGCAGGACCCCCGCGCATGAGCCGAGAGGTGAGCCTCGGGAGAAACCGTTGGAAGCTGCCGACAGTTTCAAGAAACATGACATATCAATGGAAACCTAAGAAACATGGTCTTCTCAATGGAAAAATCACAGAAGAAGAAACATCGTGGATCATTATATCATATTATATCAAAAGAAACATGACAAAAACTAGAACGAATGGTTCATTTTAAATGAGAAAAAATTAAACAAATAAGAAAAAATGGATTGTGAGTTTAGGGAAAGAGACAAAAAAGGTCCTGGTTGAAGAGAACATGCGGTTTTGATCAAGCAGATATGGGGATCTAAAATGATCTAAGCAAGGTTCGGAACCTTGGCTCAGATAGGAATTTCAAGTGTGTTGACGACGGAGAAACAGTACATCGACTTTTTCAAGCGAGAGCAAACGCTCCTGCTTGTATGGCCTATTAGGTTCAATTTGCTTTCAAGTAGAGCCTGTGGGGCTCTACATTCTGATCTCCCCCAAACCCCCAGATGATCCCCTCTGGTAACTTGTTGCAGTGCGCCACTGCGAAAGCCGGGCCCATTTTCTTCATGATTCAAGATGTTGATTCTCCAAAGCTAACTCTTAGATGGTAACCCAATGAGTCTACCCGGGTGCATTCTTCATTTTGAAAGGATGTTAAATACTACAAACCATCCAGCTATCCAGCCATTGGGGGCACAGTGAAACCACTGTTTACGAACCTACTGCAATAAGAACTTCAGGGGCTGGATTGCTGGATTCAGCCCTTCCTGTCACCCAATTGAAATAAGAACCCTAGGGTACCCTGGAATTCTAGCCACTGGCTCTTATTCCCCTTTAACGGGTATCAAGTACCAAACGTTGATTATTATTGATCTATGAAAGCAGGAAGGAAGCACGCAAGAAGTAAGCAAATCGCTACCGCCACAGCGACTCGAACCCCGATACGGCTAGCAAGTCTGAACGCAAGAGCCTGAGCCTCACACCGGCCGGGCACACTACAGGCCATCTGACTTCAAAAGCTGCCCTTGGCTTGTCTTTGGTTTGCTGTGCTGCCTTGTTTCGGGCCGCTAATTAAAAAACCTTTTGGGCGCCTCAATTTGTTTCTTCCCCCCTCCTTTGCAACCTAATACCACGCCAAAATCAACTTTCAAGCCCTAGCATGGTGGAATATCTGGCCTATAGCTCTGTTTGGAATGCTTGCACCTGAAAAAACTTTGCGGTACCTAAAAAGTTTGTTCTTCCTCCCGCCTTCTTTGCAAGCTAATACCACCCAAAATCAAGCCCTGGAATGGTGGAATATCTGGCCTATAGCTCTGTTTGGAATGCCTGCGCCTGAAGAAACTTTTCGGGACCTAAAAAGTTGTTTCTTCCTCCCGCCTTCTTTGCAACCTATTACCACGCCAAAATCAAGCCCTGGCATGGTGGAATATCTGGCCTATAGCTCTGTTTGGAATGCCTGCACATGAAAAAAAAATTCGGGACCTACAAAGTTGTTTTCTTCCCCCTGCCTCCTTTGCAACCTAATACCACGCCAAAATCAAGCCCTGGCATGGTCTATTTGGAATGCCTGCACATGAAAAAACTTGTCGGAACCACCCTGGTGCATAATTCCCATATTTTCCACCTATATCACTTAAGAAGCCCAGGGTAGGCTGGAAAAGTCGTAATCGGTTCTGATCTAACGGTTCCGCTGTACCACCCCTTTTACGGAAACCCAAAAATATATCCACAGTATTGCTGGTTGTATAGCCACATAGCCACTCTACCATCTCCTTGGACGACAACTTGGCGACGCCTTGCTCACCAGTCGTTCTCGACCTGGTGATGCAGCGATTTCATGATTTTCATGGGGATTGAAGTTGGTGATTTAATAGGAATATATATATATATATATGGATTAACTGGTGATTTAATGATGATTTTCATGATTTAATGATGATTTATATGGATTAAATATCTGTTATCTAATGCTAAAATGGGATTCAATGAGATTCCGTTAGCTCAAGTTGACAATTTCACAGTATTTCACAGTATTTCACTATGTCAGGTTTCTGGTGACATGTGTTGACTGGAAGCACCCTGGAACTCAGCAAAAGTTCAGCCTCATAGAAGCAGAATTTTATTCTAACACGGGCCCGTTGACGAATTCGCTAAGTGGTGGGCGGGTTTATAACTTCAATTTCAATATGGTTTATGGATGTCTATGGATGTTTGTGGTACTTTAACTATACTATTCATGAGGTTTATAAACCAACTTGTAACTATAGAGGGGGCCACATTGTATGATATACGTATTGCTCAGAAAAGATGCTGTATCTTGTGGAATGATGGCACCCAAGGATGTCTTCATCCTCATCGTGGAATTTGTGGTCGATCATGTTCCAACGAGATGTTACACTTGTTCTGGAAAGGTTCATATTGAGTCTGATTGACTTATTCATCATGGCTGGAAATGTCTTCTGGTCAACCAAAATCAATAATTAATCTGTCCATGAGTAAGTTCTTACTTATCCAACCATATATGGCCCACTATAAACATTGGTTCCACTACACCATCTAAAATATAAGTTTCACAATGAACCAATTGAACCCAAAAGATGAATGCTTTTCACGGGATTGTGCAGCTTTGGGGTTCAAGAATCACAAAAATCAACTACCAATGTCCTAGGGAAATTCTGTGCTCCAACTGGCTCCCCATTATGGAGCTACGGATACCGCTCCGAGCCGCTTCTTCCTCACCCCGATACCTGGGGGCCCTGGGGGCTTCGTGTTTCGAGATCCTTGGTGCCCCAACTGCCCGGCTGTGTCACTCTCGAGGCCTGCCGCTGCTTCATGACATGATCATACACAATGTATCCTGCATCAAAAGCCTTGGGAGTGAAGCAATCAGAAAAGGTGAAATGATCCAAAGAGGGTGATTCATCCCACAATCAAAAGGAAATATTTGCTGGAGTAGGATTCTGAGAAAACGGTTCTCAGAAATAATCCAGAGAAGGATCAGTTTTGTACCCAACAGTTCAACATTGCAGAAAAAGACGGCCAGTTTCAATCCAGTTTCCACCTCCTCACCATTTTTTTTGTCATTGGCGATGGTTTTGTTCACCAAAAAAAACTTCAAAAGTTCACCCAAGATCTCAGAAAGTCGATTTTTGTCTTATTTCCCAAGGGTTTTCCCATAGGTTTTCCCATGGTTTTCCACATAGAACATGTAGGATGTCGACGTAGGCTTTCATGGCGCCAGCCCCATCGAATCCAGCGACGCTTTCCCCAGCGACGCCCCAGGCCTCGGCACCAAAGAATTGCTCAAAGACCTGTTGCCATGGCACCTGACAAGTCGTCGTCGAACAGAATGGTGAGTTGTGTCCCAGGACAAGTCGTCCCATTCCAAACATCCGAAAAGATAAGATTGGGGTCCCAGAAACTGGGTCCCAGATCTGATTTTTCGGAGATCCGAAATGATCCGAAATGATCCGAAATCCACTGTTGTTGATCATATCCCATGACGGATCCATGGTGCTGCTATATATATGGTAACATGGATCCCATCAATATACCCCAGTCATGTTAGCATATATACCATACATATACCAGCACCATGGATCCTATGGGTATGATGAACCCATTTTTTCACATATTAACATTATATGAACCCTATAGCAATATAGCCATTTCTTGGGGGGTACATGCCACTTTCCAGACACATCATGCCAGGTACAAGGCCAATGTCCTGCCTGACCGGCACCACTTGGGACAGCCGCGACAGCAGGTCGCCCACTCGCCTGTTTTCCGAACATGGCGACATGTGTTCCACAGGATGGTGCCGGCCAAACTGATATCTCAACTTACTTGCTGGCTCATCCCACTTAGTAAGTGGGTTATAACCCCAGTTATAATTGGATTAACCCTACTTATCCCATTTATAACTGGGGTTATAACCCACTTACTAAGTGGGATGAGCCACCAAGTAGATCCTCTGAAAAAGAACGGCTTTTCAGTTGGATATTCATCTGTGCCACATTGTTGAACCGTTTCTGGGGAAGAACGCATCCATTATCCTGCCAAACCAAGGCATATGTTTTTTCACATGGGGCACCGACCAAAAGATGGAGGAAAGCGCGTTCTTTAGCTCTTGAAGAACCAGAAACTCTAAAAGAACCTGCAACCACCCAATTTTCAATCGAATTTAAGAACAAATATTCCAAACATTGGTTCAATGTTACTCTTTTAGATTGGTTCACTGGAGGATTTGTACATCTGGAATCAAAAAAGTCCATGTAACCTTTTTGCAGGGGAAAACACCACTTGCATTTGGATACTTTTTTTAACTTACATCAACTTTCCTCTCCAAAAGTGTCCAACCTCCACTTCAATTCTATTATGTATACTTGGTGGCTCATCCCACTTAGTAAGTGGGTTATAACCCCAGTTATAAACGGGATAAGTAGGGTTAATCCACTTTTAACTGGGGTTATAACCCACTTACTAAGTGGGATGAGCCACCAAGTATATACATCAATGATGTTTTAAAGATTCTGGAACATCTCCTGGCCGAAGTGTTTCATGATTCATTAAATTTCCCAAACACCTGCATGGCCGCTACAGGAGTTTCACCAAAGTGTTTTGGCAGGTTGAAATCTGTTGGGATACCATTGGATACCATGGGTTTTCTATATGTTCCTGGAGGGTCATAGAGTCATATCCATAGAATTTCCCGATGTTTGATGTTCTTTTTTGGCGGTAAAGCATGAGGATATCATAGGGGATATTGTCCATATCAATATATATATATATATATGTGCGGCTGTCTAAACTCCTTGTCTGGCGAATAGACATCAACATAATTTGGAAAGGTCCCATCGCTAACCACAGTTTCGTAGCAATTTTACCATCATTGGGCAATATTGATTGACAAGGGGTATCGCTAAGGCTAAACACTGCTCAAGTAGATGTGACATTGTATTTGTAGTACTATTCATACTTGTATGTACTACTACTAGTAACCGTACCGAGATTTTAGGAGTACTAGAAGTGCTAGCAGCGCTAATACTAGCCAAAGTAGTACTACGAAATTCGAAGTATTACAAATATTAGCAAGGATAGTAACACAATCCTGGCGATCGTAGCAGGAATTCTAGTAGTAGTAGTAGTAGTAGTAGTAGTAGTAGTAGTAGTAGTAGTAGTAGCAGTAGCAGTAGTAGTAGTAGTAGTAGCAGGAGTAGTAGTAGTAGTAGTAGTAGTAGCAGTAGCAGTAGTAGTGGTAGTAGTAGCAGAAGTAGTAGTAGTAGTAGTAGTAGTAGAAGCAGAAGTAGTAGTAGTAGTAGTAGAAGTAGAAGTAGTAGTAGTAGTAGTAGGTGTAGTAGTAGTAGTAGTAGTAGTAGGTAGTAGTAGTAGTAGTAGTAGTAGTAGTAGTAGTAGTAGTAGTAGTAGTAGTAGTAGTAGTAGTAAGTAGTAGTAAGTAGTAGTAAGTAGTAGTAAGTAGTAGTAAGTAGTAGTAAGTAGTAGTAAGTAGTAGTAAGTAGTAGTCAGTAGTAGTCAGTAGTAGTCAGTAGTAGTAAGTAGTAGTAAGTAGTAGTAAGTAGTAGTAAGTAGTAGTAGTAGTAGTAGTAGTAGTAGTAGTAGTAGTAGTAGTAGTAGTAGTAGTAGTAGTAGTAGTAGTAGTAGAGTAGTAGTAGTAGTAGTAGTAGTAGTAGTAGTAGTAGTAGTAGTAGTAGTAGTAGTAGTAGTAGTAGTAGTAGTAGTAGTAGTAGTAGTAAGGTAGTAGTAGTAGTAAGGTAGTAGTAGTAGTAGTAAGGTAGTAGTAGTAGTAAGGTAGTAGTAGTAGTAAGGTAGTAGTAGTAGTAAGGTAGTAGTAGTAGTAAGGTAGTAGTAGTAGTAGTAAGGTAGTAGTAGTAGTAAGGTAGTAGTAGTAGTAAGGTAGTAGTAGTAGTAAGGTAGTAGTAGTAGTAAGGTAGTAGTAGTAGTAAGGTAGTAGTAGTAGTAAGGTAGTAGTGTAGTAGTAGTAGTAGGTAGTAGTAGTAGGTAGTAGTAGTAGTAGTAGTAGTAGTAGGGTAGTAGTAGTAAGGTAGTAGTAGTAGGTAGTAAGTAGTAAGGTAGTAGGTAGTAGTAGTAGGTAGTAGGTAGTAGTAGTAGGTAAGTAGTAGTAGGTAGTAGTAGTAGGTAAGTAGTAGTAGGTAGTAGTAGTAGGTAGTAGTAGTAGGTAGTAGTAGTAGGTAGTAGTAGTAGGTAAGTAAGTAAGTTAGGTAGTAGTAGTAGGTAGTAGTAGTAGTAGTGTGTAGGTAGTAGTAGTAGTAAGTAGTAGTAGTAAGTAGTAGTAGTAAGTAGTAGTAGTAAGTAGTAGTAGTAAGTAGTAGTAGTAAGTAGTAGTAGTAAGTAGTAGTAGTAAGTAGTAGTAGTAAGTAGTAGTAGTAAGTAGTAGTAGTAAGTAGTAGTAGTAGTAAGTAGTAGTAGTAGTAAGTAGTAGTAGTAGTAAGTAGTAGTAGTAAGTAGGTAGTAGTAGTAAGTAGGTAGTAGTAGTAAGTAGGTAGTAGTAGTAAGTAGGTAGTAGTAGTAAGTAGGTAGTAGTAGTAAGTAGGTAGTAGTAGTAAGTAGGTAGTAGTAGTAAGTAGGTAGTAGTAGTAAGTAGGTAGTAGTAGTAAGTAGGTAGTAGTAGTAAGTAGGTAGGTAGTAGTAAGTAGTAGGTAGTAGTAAGTAGTAGGTAGTAGTAAGTAGTA
>CAMXCT020003293.1:5000-69733 GCA_947184155.2 Cladocopium goreaui
AGACGAAGTCTCTGTGTCCTTTTCAGTTTTCTTACTCAACTTGAAGCAGAAACTTCATCCCAAAACATGTCTGTTACTGTGTGCATGTGGGTGTGTTGGCACCCTCTCATCACATTGCTTCAGCGGACTGATATGACAAGGTTACATGTCCTCATGAGCACCAGGTTCCCGACAATCCGTCGAAGCAAGGATTTCGAGTACCTTTCGATCTCAGATCACAGTCGATCACACACTACCAATGTCAATTTGTAGCATTCCTATCTGAAGATACCGCCGCGCCGCGCATAAGAAAAAGAAGTGGAAGAGGCAAAGATACAACAACTCGACAGAATACAAACAAAGACAACGAACCATGAGACAAAACCAACGAAATTTAAACAATAATACTCATTCTAATGCAAAAAACAATATAGAGGTGATGTTCGTCTGTCCAACCGCGGACTGTTCCGAGCTCAAGAGATGTGGAGATTTCGGAAGCATAAGTCACCATGTGTGGTCCACGGCCGGACCATACCCAAAAGATTTCACAAAAATGTTTCGAAAAGTGGGATGAAAGATGATGAAAGCCAACTGAGCCAACTTTTCCTGCCTTAGCAGGCCACACGGCAAAGGTTTCTGCCGTAGACTGCAGGGGCAACGTTCACCTCAGGTTGCAGGAATATCAATCTGGGAATGGATTTAATATAACATGATTAAACCACCCCTAACGGTCAAATCTTGTGGAATCTGTCTGTGGAATCTAGTTGCGCCAGGTTCCGGGTTGCTGGAGCGACTCGCGAAATCCAAGGGCCTGTCATCGGTGTGTTTAACTTGAAACCAATATTTCGCTCCACACCACACACCACCATTCGCGACAGGAGCCCATTCACCTTTCAGGAGTTTCCAAACCTCTTAGTGGATTGAGTCTCCATACAAGGTCAACGACTCAGCGGCGCACACAGATCACGCTCAGCGGCGCACACAGCCAAAACTCAGCCACGCACACAGATCAGACTCACCCACGCACACAGATCAGACTCACCCACGCACACAGATCAGACTCACTCACGCACACAGATCAGGCTCACCTGCGCACACAAATTTGCTGAGTCAAATTCGCGTGTATGGCTGAGTTGGTTTCGCGTGTACAGGCGAGTCAATTTCCGCGTGTATGGCTGAGCAAAATTTCGCGTGTACTGCTGAGTCACGGACCTCCATACAATATCATTTCATTGTTCGTATTTCTGCTCATATGCACGACACACACCATGCACATTACTACTCGGTGCATTTCGGCTCCCCCGGGAATGCCCAAAATAGCCTCCACAGCGAGGAACCATCGACGCCCTGCCGCATCACACAGGCATCGGCAGCACTGACTGTGGGGGTGGCGGCATCCCTGGGGTGGTGAGGGTGGAGCCCGGAGGGCCTCTGCGGAGGGCCTCTGCCACCATGGCTGCCACCCCGGGGACACCGTTGCCAGCTCCGGCATCTGGGTGGAGGGGCAGGGGAAAGGCCAAATGCGCAGGCGGGCAAGGGACGTGGTGGGAGGGTTCCGGGCAGCTTGGAAGTAAACCACTCGGGGCCGAAGCTTGGGAGAGGGCTCATTGACCCAACTTTCCCGTCTTGCACACCTGGCCAGCGATGATATAATGTGACAGGGCAATATGGTGCCAAAGTTATGATATGTTCTATAATGACTCTAATGATTGTCCAGTCAAATGCCTGTTGTCTGTTTCGGTCCGCTGACAGTAGGATATGGAGTTCAAAGGTACTTTTAGGATTTCGTAGGTAGCACTCAGTTCGTGTTTTTCTGATGTCCACCGCCTGTTATCAGCTAGAAGCATGGTACTGCGGCTCTCATAACTTACCTGTTTCGAGGGAGTCGCATGGAGTCACCACCCGGACCTTTCGGTTGGAAGGTCACCATCTTCTCAATCTCGTTCGTCAGTCCAAAGCCTTGGCTTCAAGTTTGAATGATGGGGTGGGCACGCCGGGCAGCTTGGGCAAGTTGAGCACTGCCTTACATTTTGAGCAACTCACAAGTCACTTAGAACAACAGCGAAAAAAATCACTCAAAAGGTAAAACCACGCAAAACCATGTAAAACAACTGCCCAAGCAAAGGAAACAAAAGCTGTTTGGCTGTGGGGGCTAGTCTGGGCATGGCGCACTGGTTCCCAAACAAGTAGGCCAGCACCACAATCATACCTCTCCACAACTGCAAGTCGTGTGAGTTGCTGCATGTTGCCCCAACAAGAACAAGAGCCATGTCGACAAAAAGCGCATTTTGTTCACAGCGCCTGCGCTACAGACCAGCATCCACAGGTACTCGGCCGATTTTCTTTGAAAGGCCAGATCTTCCAGCCAGGAGCAATAGTGTACCTCTGTAACATTCACGGTCTGCTCAAGATCACTTAAAGTCAAGATCTCACACACCTTTTGCAACCACCATGTCCATAAAGCAGCCCGACCCTGTTTTCCTCTTGCTGGATGCTTTTCGCGTGACGCCGCTGCATCACCTGTCACAGGGATGACGCAAAGAACGCGAAGGAGGGATGATACCAGAAAAAGAATCTAGGATTCCTAGAATTAAAGGACCGGATAACCCCACAAGTCAACTTCTCCCAATAATGAGCATCAAAGGTTGTAGCAGGGACGGGGAAGGAAAGGGAAAGGAGGCGGTGAAGGATCGAGAAGTTAAAACAGTTGTGTGTGTGACAAAGTGGAATGTGAAAGATGGTGTGTGACAAAGCAAGAAGGTATGTGAAAAGATAGTATGCATGTATGTATGTATGTATGTATGTATGTATGTATGTATGTATGTATGTATGTATGTATGTGTGTGACAAAGTTGTGTGTGAAAGATGGCATAAGAAACCACTGGATGTGAGATTGTGCCACGCCTGCCACGCAAAACGAAAGTGGATGTGAGATTGTGCCACGCCTGCCACGTGGAACCAAAGTGGATGTGAGATTGTGCCACGCCTGCCACGCAAAGTGCCGCGGCGTCACGGGCGACCAAAACCAGCCCAAGCGCGCCACCCAGTGCCATAAGTGCCACGCCTGCCACGCCTGCCACGCCTGCCACGCCTGCCACGCCTGCCACGCCTGCCATGCAAAACGAAGGTGGATGTGAGATTGTGCCAGGCCTGCCACGCAAAACGAAAGTGGGTGTGAGATTGGGCCACGCCTCCCACGTGGAACCAAAGTGGATGTGAGATTGTGCCACGCCTGCCACGCAAAGTGCCGCGGCGTCACGGGCGACCAAAACCAGCCCAAGCGCGCCACCCAGTGCCCTAAGTGCCACGCCTGCCACGCAAAACGAAGGTGGAGGTGAGATTGCGCCACGCCTGCCACACAAAACGAAAGTGGATGCGAGATTGCGCCACGCCTGCCACGTGAAACCAAAGTGGATGCGAGATTGTGCCACGCCTGCCACGCAAAGTGCCACGGCGTCACGGGCGACCAAAACCAGCCCAAGCGCGCCACCCAGTGCCCTAAGTGCCACGCCTGCCACGCAAAACGAAGGTGGATGTGAGATTGTGCCAGGCCTGCCACGCAAAACGAAAGTGGGTGTGAGATTGGGCCACGCCTCCCACGTGGAACCAAAGTGGATGTGAGATTGTGCCACGCCTGCCACGCAAAGTGCCGCGGCGTCACGGGCGACCAAAACCAGCCCAAGCGCGCCACCCAGTGCCATGAGCGCCACGCCTGCCACGCAAAACGAAGGTGGATGTGAGATTGTGTCAGGCCTGCCACGCAAAACGAAAGTGGATGTGAGATTGTGCCACGCCTGCCACGTGAAACCAAAGTGGATGCGAGATTGTGCCACGCCTGCCACGCAAAGTGCCGCGGCGTCACGGGCGACCAAAACCAGCCCAAGCGCGCCACCCAGTGCCATGAGTGCCACGCCTGCCACGCAAAACCAAGGTGGATGTGAGATTGTGCCACGCCTGCCACGCAAAACGAAGGTGGATGTGAGATTGTGCCACGCCTGCCACGTGGAACCAAAGTGGATGTGAGATTGTGCCACGCCTGCCACGCAAAGTGTAAGATGGTGCGTGACATTGTGTGTGAAAGATGGTATGTGACAAAGATGGTATGTGACAGATGGTGTGTGAAAGATGGTGTGTGAAAGATGGTGTGTCGAAAGATGGTGCGTGACAAAGCTGTGTGTGAAAGATGGTATGTGACAAAGATGATGTGTGACAAAGTTGTCTGTGAATGGTGGTATGTGACAAAGATGGTATGTGACAGATGGTGTGTGAAAGATGGTGTGTCAGAAAGTTGTATGTGAAAGATGGTATGTGACAAAGATGGGTGTGAAAGATGGTGCGTGACAAAGTTGTGTGTGAAAGATGGTATGTGACAAAGATGGTGTGTGACAAAGTTGTATGTGAATGATGGTATGTGACAAAGATGGTATGTGACAGATGGTGTGTGAAAGATGGTGTGTCGAAAGATGGTGCGTGACAAAGTTGTGTGTGAAAGATGGTATGTGACAAAGATGGTGTGTGAAAGATGGTGTGTCGAAAGATGGTGCGTGACAAAGTTGTGTGTGAAAGATGGTATGTGACAAAGATGGTGTGTGACAAAGATGGTGTGTGACAGGCGGGAGGCGGGAGGCGGGAGGCGAATCAAAAACAAAACCCCACACAAAGTTGTGGGGAAAAGAAAATTAGGGGCTCCGCAGTCCCTGGTCTTCTGGGTCCCTTGTCCTCTGGTTCTATTGGTCCTCTGGTTCTTTTGGTCCCCTGGTCGCTTGGGCTTTTGGTCTCCTGGTTTTCTTGGTCTCCTGGTCTCCTAGTCCTCTTGGTCCCCTGGTCCCTTGGTCTCCTGGTCCCTGGTTGCCTGGTCCCTTGGTCTCCTGGTCCTCTGGTCTTGTGTCCTCTGGTTGCTTTAGTCAATTGGTCGCGCTGTTTGGTTCTGCTGCACCCTTGACACACGCACAAACCAGCCACCACCAACAATATTTCAAAACCCCAACGACCCTCAATAGAGGTGACAATCAAAAATGACCAACGGAGGAGCACAGAGTAGAGGAAACAATCCAATAGCAATGAACGCTCTGCCCCAGCCGCCCTCCAGCTTTTTCAACTTTTGCTGTAATAAGTTGACCTGGGTAAGCATGGTCGTTGTACACAATACATGAAAGAATTTGGATGCATCTCTCGCTCTGGTTGCTGATTCAAGTCTTCTTTTCTGGGTATCTTCACTTTGCGGCTAGTACCATTCAAAATGAATCCACAATGCTGCAAATACCTTGCCCAGTGAATTTCCCGACTTTTACAACTACCATACAACATGACAACAAAAAGGTTTGAGTTCCAAAATGCTACAAATTCCATACAACATCAGAGTTTTTGTTTCCAAACTCCAAAATACTGCGTATACACTACAAAATTAGAGTTTCTCTTTACCAAATGCTGCATATACCATTCAAAATGAAAGGTCCGAGCTCCAAAATGCTGCAAACACCATAGAAAATGAAAGGTTGTAATTAGCTGCAAAATACAACAAATGCCCTACAACATGAGGGGTTATAGCTCGAAAATGCTGCAAATACCATGTAATATTATAGTTGCCTTTCCAAAATGCGGCAAATACCATGCAAAATGTACGGTTCTATCTGCAAATTGCTGCATAGACCATGCACAATGAGAGGTTCAAACTCCAAAACGCGGTATATACTACACAAACCTAGAGGTTCCTTAAATACTTTTTCGAGCGTCTTAGGTGTTTTTTCCCAATGTCAAAACGGGGTCTGAGTCTTAAGTTTTTTCCAATGGAATTCAATCTTTTTTCCAGGTCTACCCCGCGAAGGACAAACCCCAAACTGGCACTGATCTCCCATGCTGCCAACTGCCCCTAGCAAAAAGGCGTTTAAAAGAACAAAGGCCTTTATTCCATTTTATTCCCCTGTGCTCTACGTTTTCAAACTTTGTTCAAGACAGCCGAATGCACTTTCTTGATCTGTTCATGTTTTCGACCACAACAGAAAGCTGGGCCTCGGCGGGTCTGAATCGTGGCGATGGCGAACCACCTGAAACCTTGGACGGTCACCTCGCCGTGGAATCAGGCTGCAATTTGGCTGTAGGGATTCCAAGTGCCGCCGTTCACTCTGCACAGGGGTCCGGACAAGAGACCTGGGGTACTGCGGAAACACAGCACGATGGTTTTGGCTTTTTTTTGATCACACTCTTGCTCCGCACTTCACTCACAACATCTGTGGATGATGGCATTGGCCAAGCAAGCCACGCACGCCACCTTTCTTAAGGAATCGGGAGAATTCCTCTGCTGCAACGGGCCAATTGAGCATCAGAAGCTCTTGAAGGATGTGGGCAAAGCCAAGAAGCAGCGGGCGCCGGCGACCCTAAGCCACGGAGCTGCGCTGGCATCTCTGGCATGAAATCAATCCTTTCAACAGTCTGCTACATCCAGACTCAAAGGAAGGACCGCATATTAGGCAATCATTAATTTCAAACCTCCACGAATCGAGATTCTTGAGCTATGCTTGATGGACCTCGCAAGCAGCAAACATTGGATATTCCGGAAATTGAAAACAAGAACGGAGGTGAAAGGCAATCCTGCATGCACTTACAAGATCTGCGCAATTTGAAAAAATGCGACAACAAACTCATGGGACCAAGCCCTGCCGTGCCGCTGTGCCTTTGTTTCGGGCACCGATTCGACTCTGGCGAACGCACAGGAAGCGCATGGACAACGGACAGTCTTCCCAACTTGGCAGAGCCTTCAGCCAAGACGGTGGTATCTGGAGAACGGACGCATCTGGGAGGTTAGACGTCAAATATACACCGACACTGCGGTCAGTGGAACGTGGGGAAGCTGCCCACTGTCTCCGCCAATGGGTTTCCACCCTTCTCACTGCTGCCTGATATTTAGAGGTAAGTAAACTGATATAAGTTGGGTATAGAGCTATGTGCTGGTGGCAGCGTCCAAACGCAGGCTCTGCAAAGCTCACTGATAGGTTTGCAAAGAGAGGTTTCCTTGTGTTGCAGGCACAGATTGTAGCAGCGTAGCAGCTCTGAGGCTCGAACTACAGGGTTCGACCACAATCCCTGGTTCCAATCCCTGGTTCAGAAGCTATAGCGGCCAGAAGAGCCGTGTTCCACACGAATTTCCAGGACTATGCTGCAGTTTCTCAGATAATTTTCATGACCCAAGGCACGCTTCATGCGCAACCTAAACTTCCCCCGACCAACCCACATGAAACACTTGAAACACAGGAAGCTGTTTCCGGCGATGACTTCACATTGCATCCACATGCCAACACCCTACAACCAAGTACCTGGCAGTTCTCTTTTCTGCCAGAAGTTACAAGAACAAACTCGACCGGGCCGAGCTGAGCCTCCACTTTCACGCTCACAGAGCCACAAAGTGTTTTGGGGAGTGGGTCAAACCACTCTGAACCCCGTAAGATGTCTTCAGGTTGGGCACGAAGACTTCAATGACTGCAGAGATGGTGATGGTGAAAGACTACTTCGAGCTTTGCTGGACTATGAAGACTCAACATTCAAGCCGCTCCAATTGTATAGATCTCCGGAACCTGGTTGTGAAGACGTCAGAGATAGTGACTGCGCAGGATTCTGCATGATTGCCTGCGGCTGTGCTTCGTGTGATTATCTAAATTGTGGAAAGCACATGCTTAGAAGGCGGCGTCATGGCTGCTCCAATGTGTAGGGAACATTCGTAGCAATTGAACCACTTGCTGCCCCATTTGTAGCGGCATTTTCTTTGTGATGCCGTATTGGTAGCAGCATTAACCGTTTGAATCAGGTACTGTAGTGTCGATATGGATCAAAATAATTCACTGGCACGGGTGACGCTTGGCTGTGCTATTTGTACAAAGTACTGCGAGGTGGGGCTTGCTGGCTACAGAAACAAACGCGGACACATCAGCGGAGGTCACAATTGCGGAACACATCACTTGGTGACGATCAAACTTGAGTGTCGATCGGCTTGGCCGGGTTATTGCATGGAACAGTCATGGTTCTGGCAAAAGTACCAAATCACCAGTCACATGTCATGGAGGCGCATTGGCACAGCTGCTACTGTAGCTTCTTTCGGCAGGATGCCCATATGCCATGATCTCTCAACACTGCGTGTCATGTCAGAGTGTGACAGCTCTTTAATGTCATCTTTTTGGCTGTCCCTTGCAGCAAAGTGATGTAAGGATGTAAATTGGGTGTGCTTGTTGCAGATAGTTCCGGCGCCTCTCCACTTCTCATCATACTTTTATTTTTTGACCTGTACAGTCAGAAAACGGCCGTTGCAAGCTACCAGGACGTCAAACACTAAACAGCTCCCTCTCAAGCATTCTTAACCGAACCAGTCTTGCATTCAGGCTCCTTATCTTCCAGTTTTGGCACCAAAGTTGTCAAAGAGTTTGACTTTGACAGCAACCATTGCTCTTGCGTTGCTTCAGCTTCGCTACATCTCGCGGTGGAATGGGGCAATAATCCACCAGCCTCTGTCAAAGCTCTGAGCGGCAATTGCTCAACAATGCATACTACTGAAAAACAATGAAAAACAGATGGCCTTATGGCCTTATAAAATTCAACACCCTCCGTGAGGACCTATAGAGGACCTTAAAGCCTCATCCGGCCCATGCGAAAAGGATTTCCGAATCACAATCATGGGCCGAGTATAAAACGAGAACGGGTCCGGAGACTAATGCCGAAAGCCAAGAACCACTGCAGCTTCTCTTCTGTCTTGAATGGCAGCTCTTAGCAAAGCTTACATATCCCAAAGCCCAAACAGGCTGGGATCAACAAATTCAGCAGAACTGGAAAAGCTCGACAAAGCGGTGACTTTTCAAGCCTTTCACCCAAATCTGCAAATTGGAGTTGCCTGGATTTGGGCGTGTCTGTGTTTCAATCTACCACTTAAGTACAGGTACTGAATGGAGGCTGGCCCACACCTCGAAGTGCAGCAGTTTGCATGTTTGTCAAAAAGCATTTTGCGCATCTTCTTGCAAGCTTCCAAGGACCCAAGTTGGGTTTCAGAAGGGTCAGGTCTCACCAAATGCGGCTTGCTTAATGAGGGGCTTGTGCTTTGGAACAAACGGGCTACTTTTTCAGGATTTGGTCATGAGTCATGACTCCTTTGGGCTGATCTTACTAAAACTGACGGAATGAGGGGGAAGAGACATACACAAAGAAGCTAGTCAAGGAAGGATTGACATGGCTTGCAAAAAATGTCAAGTTAGGCCTGCTCCCCAAACCGAGATGGAATTCACGCGGCGGCCAATACTGGCCCTCACCTGGAAGGAAGGAGCTGGAAGCCTGCGGGAAACAGCTGTTTCAAGCACCCGCACATAAAATCTGCAAATCCGTCCGACAAAACGATGCCTCGCAAACTTGGCCCTTCTTTGGAACAGGATCTGAAATCGTTGGCCAACCTCTCACAAGCCATAATCTTATTGTGAGGGCCACGACCCGTTTTAATGAACTGACAATTTGTCTGCACATGCCTAGATGGACAGCATACACTTTGCACTTCCTTGGGTCAAACCCGTGCTAACAACAAGTTTTAACCGCGATTCTCGAGCATCTTGCTTTGACCTCCAACATTCGATCAACATCAGGGTCACATGTTGGGTTTACAGGGAAAAATCTGAGACGGTCGCACATGTTCTCAGCAAGCCTGATCTCCAGGCAAATCGCCAGAAGCTGAGAGCCAAAAAAACCTGCTCATGCAGCGTGTTCCAAAATTCTTCGAGAACAACAAGTTTGCGAGGCTTAGTTGGAGGATGTTGGAGAATGGAGTCGCAAGTGTTTTTCTTGAAGCCTTAGTGGCCTCAGTGGCCTTCATTCTCTGAGGCCTCGCGGCCTCCCTGGGACAGTTTGACCGCGGTTCAAAGCTGCCCAGATTGGAGAGCTTGAGAGCTCTGGGACATATCAACAACGGAAGTATCAATCAGACACCAATAGTTTGCCGATGGCTGAAAGCTGTTTTCTATACCTGACATGTTGAGGAACATGGGATCACAGATTCAGTGCCCGCTCCGGAGCAACCATTGCCATTCAGAAAGCATAAGCAGGCCCTATTTCGTGCAAAATGCAGAAGAATTATTCTTTGAACTCATCAGGACATTTTACATCCAGAACTCCCAAGCCCCGTGCTATTGTGGTACCTTTCAGGTTTGATGCAACCCGCTCTTAGATTACATTGCATATAGACATATGAACAGGCTTACTATTGGAAGCGACTGTCCAGTCGGTCTGTGGATTGGTTCAAGTGGCCCCCTTCTGTCGCCATTACTCTTGCAGCAGCCTCGTGTCGCGGGTTTTCTCTTTGGTGCTGCCTACTCATTGCAAAACTACTTTCGCAAACCTTCACGGCTGGCTGAGTTTTTCGTACATTGTTGCGGCCGGCTGAGTTTTTCATACATTGTTGCGAAGTTAATGCATTTGAGGAACCGTGGTTTTAGTTCTTGCGAAGGTATGCTACTTGAACCGCCCTTCATCCGAAGACTTTTGGGTGTATGGATGCTGCTCGGATGGCTTCTCTCCAGTAGGGAACTGGCAGCACTGGACGACAATTTTCTTGGCAGAAGCACAATTCGTTTCGTGGTGCAACTGATGTACAACGCAAGTACAGCCAAGGGACTTGGAGTCTAGAAGGCATCCAGAGAATGCGAGTCCAACGGATATACCTTTGGTTTCAACTTGTCAACGAGGCAAAACACGCCTCTTCCTGCACTTTTTTGTCACAGTATACCGCTGCTGGGCAAACGATGCACAAATGTCGAATCAAATCTCAATCGCTACGAGTCTGGGATCGAGCTGCTTAGTTTCACCTGCTCCATGAGATTGAGAAAATGCCAAGCACCTGGGGCGAATGTGCCACACCCTTGACACTGATGGCAAAACACTCGCCCGAGGCTGCTGAAAGCCAAACGCTACACCAAAAACACAGAAGGTCGAGACAGAAAAATCTGATTACACCCTTACCACCTAATTAAATTTCTTGCAGCGCGTGAACTTGATGAGATAGAAGTTCAGCAATGTGTGAAACACAAACAAAAACAAAACACCTTTCTCACTTTCCCATACCATAACCGTGGAAGAAGATCAACATGACAAATCATGTTGCGTCTGCGAAATCTCGTACTGGCAAAAGACTTCAAGTCGTCTTCAAGAAGCCAATACGCTAAGCTGCAAAGTACAGGGATCAAACCTGCGTCGTGACAACCGTATCCTGAATTAGGGAAATAATGGCCTCAAACAGTTTGACCTTGTCACAGGTCAGTCAGATCAGTCCTAGTTATTTCACTCACAGATATGCGGAGTAACATCCCATCAGCGCACCAAGGCCCAGGTTCCAGCAGTAGGGCAAGCTGAAGGTGCCCAGGTAAAGGAAGCAGGTCACCAGCCTTCAACGAAAAAAAACTGTCATGCCATGCCTCACCTCTCAAAAAAAGGGGCTGGGGCTTGGCCATGCCTTTGTTTCATGTTTGAAAAAATTCGGTAGCTGGTTTCAACCCTGAAAAGTATGCTCGTCATTGGGGATCATCATCCCAGTGCGAGCCCGCGCAGTCGAAATGCACATCAACATGTCACAACAGCCACTTTATGCGGAAATTTACAGGAAAAATGCCGCTGCACCGAACCGCGCCGCACACTTTGTACGAGCCTGCGCAGACGAAATGCACATCAACATGTCACAAGAGCCACTTTATATGGAAATTTACAGGAAAAGTGCTTACCAAGTCCGGAAAGTGTTTTTTGGGCTCAAGACTCAAGACCCTGTGAATCCATCTGACTCGGAAGAACGTTCTCATCAAGCCTGGTTCTGGCTGCTACCCATGGCACACGGCAGCAACGCCCGGCCTGCCAACCCAATCATCCCCGAACCCTAAGTGTAGTGGCAGGTGGACTTGCCGGATTTCCACCATTACGAAGTCCTGCCTTGGGCACAACAGCTAGTCTCTTCGGGCGGAAGCCACATGCTTGTGAAATATGTGAATATGTTCAGCCAGAGAGTGAAAGCGTCGCGAACATAATATGGACGAATATGTACGATATCATTTTGGACCATTGCAGTCTCACTGAACACTGCAGGTTATGTATGTTGTTTTTTGTGGCGCAAAAGCGCCTCGGATCGTAAGGCAACTTGATTGCCTCGAAAAAGAAAACGTCCTGCGTCCGAGGCACCAATCTAAGAACCCTGCTCCAGAACCTCTTCCAAGTCAAAGAATGTGGGCTGCAGTTGATTGCCCAAACAGGTTTGAAATGTTTGAAGACCAGCAGCTGTTCTCAAAAATCCGTTCTATGATCTACATGTGCATAGATGGGAATATTATCCCGGCAAGAGACCCCAAACAGTGTGGGGGGGTGGGAGGATCATGTATGATAATGTTGATGATGATGTTGATGATGATGATGATGGCGATGATGATGATGGTGGTCATGATAATGATCATGATCATGATGATGAGAATGACGATGAGGATGAGGATGAGGATCAGGATGATGATGTTGAGGATGATGAGGTGCGCGGGGATGGCAAATGAATAGGTTTTTGCCAATTTACCGTGACGATGGCAACGAGTAAAAGTTTCTGTGTGTAAAAGCTCTTCTGTGTACATTTTTTTCTATGTAAATGTTTCTGCATGTAAAAGTTCTTCTTTGCAAAAGCTTCTGTGTGTCAAAGTTCTCTGTGTAACAGCAGCGGCTCTTGTGTGTAAAACAAAAATTCTTCTGTGTAAAAGCTCTTCTAGGCTCTTCTGTGAAAAAGTTTCTCTGTGTAAAAGTTAATCTGTGTAAAAGTTTCTGTGCGTATTTTTTTCTGTGCGAAAAAAAATTCTTTGTAAAAGCTTCTGTAACAGCTGTGTAAAAGTTTTCTATGTAAAAGTTCTTCTGTGTAAAACCTGTTCTGTCTAAAAAATTCTCTGTGTAAAAGTTTTTCTGTGTAAAAGTTCTTGTGTGTAAAAGCCTCTGTGTGTAAAAACTCTTCTGTAGCTCTTCTGCGTAAAAGTTTCTGTGCGTAAAAGCTCTTCTGTGTAAAAGTTTCTCTGCGTAAAGGTTTTTCTGTCTAAAAGTTTCTCTGTGTAAAAGCTCTTGTGTGTAAAAGTTTCTCTGTGTAGAGGCTCTTCTGTGTAAAAGCTCTTCTGTGTAAAAGGCTCTTCTGTGTGCAAAAGCTCTTCTGTGTGTAAAGGTTCTTCTGTGTAAAAGCTCTTCTGTGTGAAGGTTCTTCCGTGCAAAAGCTTCTGTGTGTAAAAGTTCTTCTGCGTAAAAGCTCTTCTGTGTGTGTGTAAAAGCTCTTCTGTGTAAAAGCTCTTCTGTGTAAAAGCTTCTGTTAGTAAAAGCTCTTCTGTGTAAAAGTTTTTCTGTGTAAAACCTTCTGTGTGCAAAAGCTCTTCTTTGTAAAAGCTCTTCTGTTTAAAAAGTTTTGTGTGTAAAAGCACAAGCTCAGCTCTTCTGTGTAAAAGCGCTTGTGTGTAAAAGCTCTTCTTTTTGTAAAAGCTCTCTGTGCAAAAGCTCTTCTGTGTAAAGCTCTTCTGTGTAAAATTTTCTTCTGTGTGTAAAAGCTCTTCTGTGTGTGTAAAGGCTCTTCTGTGTAAAAGCTCTTCTGTGTAAAGGCTCTTCCGTGTAAAAGCTTCTGTGTGTAAAAGCTCTTCTGTGTGTAAACGCCCTTCCCAGAACCGCGCGCCACACTTTGTGCAAGCCTGCGCAGTCGAACTGCACTTGGACATTGCACAAGTGCCACTTCATACGGAAATTTACAGAAAAAATGCCGCAGACCAAAACCGCGCCGCAGACTTTGTGCGAGCCTGCGCAGTCGAAACGGACATCAACATGTCAGAAGAGCCACTTTACACGGAAATTTACAGGGAAAAGGCCGCCGGACAGAATTTCGCCCGGCCATCTTCAGTCTTGGCGTCCGGAAAAGGCGAAAGCCCTTTTTGGAGGTTTCACAAATCGCACAGTTGGGATCACCCGATTCGCAACCAACTCCTCGAAGAAGAAGTAGGTATGACCCACCACGAGTCCAAGAAGCTGGTCCTGAAAAGGGAAAAATTCCCCCCAAAGTCGTGTTCGTCGTCGTCTCAAAGTACTTTCCAATCAGCCACATCTTGGATGATCATCATGCACCCCACTTGCTGTCGGAATTCTCCAGGGTTGACGCTGACTCTAGATCTCGTACTCTTCATTTATCATGAGATTTGATCCTGGACGTTACCTCCCAGGAGAACCAACGGCAAAAAAATATGCCATCTGCGAAAAAAATCTCTCTTAGTTCGGCTTTCTCCACGTGCCTCCCATCAGAAGGGATAGAGAGAACCTCAGCGAGGCAATGTTCTGAAATGGACAAAAAATATATATATGGAAAAATAGATTGATTTGGGCCGGTCTGGTATACCATTCATCATTTCATTGTGCCTCTGATGTTTTGGAAAGGTCTACACATCACTCTACAAACCACTGTAAACAGAAATATGATGATGATGTTTCCCAAGTGAAACTGAGGGCTGGCCAGTAGGACAAGGCACCCAGGGCAAATAGGGCGTGCGGATGGTGAAAAACAGCACCTGGCACCATGTTTGTGATCTGGTTGATTGACCACGGGTCGAAAGCCATGTTCAAAAATCTCCCAGTGATCGCAAACAGCACACGCCCTTCAATCACTGGTAGCCTTGGGGCCTTGGGGATCACATTCGCATGACACCATCTGCAACCAACAACTCGTGTACCTGCATTCTTGCCGTTGGAGTCCGCTGGCCCCGAGATATGTCATGAGGTCAATCAGTGCTCCACTCACAAAGTACCTGGCACTGCAACAGGCGTGGAGTGGAACTTTGTTCAAAACTCTGATTAGAAGTTTACAATCCCCGGTATTTGGTATTTGGTCATCAGATTGGTAGGTCAGAAGACTCTCAGGGTCTAGAATCTGGATGTCTGAAGGAATCTCAAAATGACAACCAGCTATCCTAGAACTGGGTCATTGATGAGCGTGTTGCAAGATTCTTTGTCAAGGAGTTTTCAGAGGTAGCGCATGCACTAGTGATACCTACTCTTTCTGTTTGGTGCCTGAATCACATATCAAGCCTGCTGGGTCGTAGCCATAAGCAGGCACTCAGTCCTTCTGTGTTAAAAATCTGATGAGAAACATGGCGCACTGGCTCCCAAACAAGTAGGCCAGCACCACAATCATACCTCTCCACAACCGCAAGTCGTGTGAGTTGCTGCATGTTGCCGCAGCAAGAACAAGAGCCATGTCGACAAGAAGCGCATTTTATGCACAGCGCCTGTGCTACAGACCAGCATCCACAGGTACTCGGCCGATTTTCTTTGAAAGGCCACATCTTCCAGCCAGGAGCAATAGTGTACCTCTGTAACATTCAGGGTCTGCTCAAGATCACTTAAAGTCAAGACCTCACACGCTTTGCAACCGCCATGTCCATAAAGCAGCCCGACCCTGTTTTCCTCTTGCTGGATGCTGTTCGCATGACGCCGCTGCATCACCTGTCACAGGGATGACGCAAAGAATGCGAAGGAGGGATGATAACAAGAATCTAGGATTCCTAGAAAACAAAATTAGGGGCTCCGCAGTCCCTGGTCCTCTGGTCCCCTGGTCCTCTCGTTCTATTGGTCCTCTGGTTCTTTTGGTCCCCTGGTCCCTTGGGCTTTTGGTCTCCCATCCACACAGGCGAAAGTTGACTCACACACACAGGCGTTTTTGACTCACACACACAGGCGAAAGTAGGGTCACACACACAGGCGTTTTCATTAATGAACCCACAACCACCATGAACATGGGGTGGGGTGGGGTGGGTTGGTCTGGGGTGGGGGTGGGGGGGCAAAAACTGCATTTCGCTTGAACACACGCACTGGAGCGGGGTCGCTTCGGTTGGGTGGGGTGGGGTGGGGATAGTTCACTTTCGCCTTGCAAACACACGCACTGATCTGGGTTGGCTTGGTTGGGTGGGGGTTGGGTGGCTGGGGTCGGGCTTTGGTTGGGTGGGGTGGGGTGGGGTAATAACGTTCAGTTTCGCTTGCAAACACACGCACTGAGCTGGGGTTGGGCTTTGGTTGGGTGGGGTGGGGTGGGGTAATAACGTTCAGTTTCGCTTGCAAACACACGCACTAAGCTGGGGTCGGGCTTTGGTTGGGTGGGGTGGGGTGGGGTGGGGTAATAACGTTCACTTTCGCTTGCAAACACACGCACTGAGCTGGGGTCGGGCTTTGGTTGGGTGGGGTGGGGTAGGGTAACCTTCTCCGCTGTTATGCTCATTGTCTCCTTGGCAGTGCGTCTCGTGCTCCGTTTTGCCCTCTGGGCTGCCCGAATCCGGCAAAACGGACCTCCCCATGTGGTGTCTCTCTATGCGTGCATCAATGTAGGTACGTGTGTATGTATGCGTCGCGTCTCTGTGTTGCTGTGTGTCGGTGCTATGTATCCCCGTGTGAGATATGATATGATATGATATGATGTATGTGAGAACGCATGCATGCGCCACATACCACCCTTCATCAAGGTCAATTCTTTTGTGATGTATTGTTATGTAGTTATGTAGTGTAAAGTTTCACCCCACCCTTCATCACAAATCTATTTGTCCGTAACTGCTTCCCAACTTCCTTTGATGATATGATGTATGTGAGAACGCATGCATGTGCGACCTCACCTCTATGCACACTTCTAGATAGCCAAACGCCACATATGAAGCAAAACGCATGTGTATGCGAACCCAAAACGCATGCGTGAGCGACCCTGCAAAACGCATGCGTGAGCGACCCGGTGACCTCCTAGTCCTCTTGGTCCCCTGGTCCTTTGGTCTCCTGGTCCCTGGTTGCCTGGTGCCTGGTCTCCTGGTCCTCTGGTCTTCTGTCCTCTGGCTTCTGGTTGCTTTAGTCAATTGGTCGTGCTGTTTGGTTCTGTTGCACCCTTGACACAAGCACCAACCAGCCACCACCAACAATATTTCAAAACCACAACGGAGGAGCACAGACTAGAGGAAACAATCCAATAGCAACGAACGCTCTGCCCCAGCCGCCCTCCAGTTTTTTCAACTTTTGCTGTAATACGTTGACCTGGGTAAGCATGGTCGTTGTACACAACACATGCAAGAATTTGGATGCACCTCTCGCTCTGGTTGCTGATATTCTTGTCTTCTTTTTTGGGTGTCTTCACTTTGCGGCTAGTACCATCCAAAATGAATCCACAATGCTGCAAATATATACCTTGCCCAGTGAAGTTCCCGACTGTTGCAACTCCCATACAACATGACAATAAAAAAGGTTTGAGCTCCAAAATGCTACAAATGCCATACAACATCAGAGTTTTTGTCTTCAAACTCCAAAATGCTGCGTATACACTACAAAATTAGAGTTTCTCTTTACTGCAAATACCATGTAAAATTGTAGTTGTCTTTCCAAAATGCGGTAAATACCGTGCAAAATGTACGATTCTATCTGCAAATTGCTGCATATACCAAGCACAATGAGAGGTTCAAACTCCAAAGCGCGGTATATACTACACAAACCTAACCTTAAAATACCTTAAATACTTGTTCGAGCGTCTTAGGTTTTTTTCCAATGTCAAAACGGGGTCTGAGTCTGATGTTTTTTCCAATGGAATTCTGTCTTTTTTCCAGGTCTACCCCGCGAAGGACAAACCCCAAACTGGCACTGATCTCCCATGCTGCCAATAGCCCCTAGCAAAAAGGCGTTTAAAAGATACCCCTTTGAATTAAGTGAGAGTGTTGGTGTTGACAATTTTATAGTGATAATTCTGGAGACGCTGACCCTCTTTCTGAAAATACATCTATAGAATCAGAGACCCCAAGGTATTTTCAAGTTGACAATCTCTATAGAATTGCTGCCATTGAGGTCGTTTATGAGCATCATTTTCTATACACTCTCGTAGGGTCTTTTTTAGGTTGGGGGGGTTAGTTGGCCTTCTATAAAATCAGACTCCCCAAATATCATTCATTGACAGCTGACCTGAATGCTCCACTTGCTCTTGCCTAGCTTACCTTATGCATTTCCAAATTTATAGGGCTCAAAGGCTCCAAGTGTTCGATGTCAACCTCTTTGATTTTATAGACTTGTGAAAAATGCTTGAAAGATCTTGACAGTTGCTCTGTTTCATTTTGTTTCCATCTGTTTCCATCCGCTTCCTTTTTTTAAATCCTCGCTGCTCTGGTATCTGCCAATACTTCTCTATAGAATTGAAGAACATGACATATATCCAAAGAAAACATATCCCACTATAGAATCGCAGTCCCTAAGACTCTCTGCTGACTAGTACTCAGTGCTGTATTCAACATGAAATCTCTATAGAATCAGAGACCCCAAGCTCCTCCATAAAATTGAAAGCGTTGACATTGAGTAGGTACCCCTAAACAAAGCAGGGGTTAAAACACATCATTTTCCAGGACTTAACGTTCCTGATTCTATAGAGGAAATTCCAAGAGGGATTTTAAAAGAACAAAGACCTTTATTCCATTTTATTCCCCTGTGCTCTACGTTTTCAAACTTTGCTCAAGACAGCCGAATGCACTTTCTTGATCTGTTATGATCTATTCATGTTTTCGACCACAACAGAAAGCTGGGCCTCGGCGGGTCTGAATCGTGGCGATCATGGCGAACCACCTGAAACCTTGGACGGTCACCTCGCCGTGGAATCAGGCTGAAATGTCGCTGTAGAGATTCCAAGTGCCGCCGTTCACTCTGCACAGGGGTTCGGATAAGAGTCCTGCGGTACTGCGGCAGCACAGCACGATGGTTTTGGCTTTTTTTTGATCACACTCTTGCTCCGCACTTCACTCACAACATCTGTGGATGATGGCATTGGCCAAGCAAGCCACGCACGCCACCTTTCTTAAGGAATCGGGAGAATTCCCCTGCTGCAACAGGCCAATTGAGCATCAGAAGCTCTTGAAGGATGTGGGCAAAGCCAAGAAGCAGCGGGCGCCGGCGACCCTATGCCACGGAGCTGCGCTAGCATCGGCATGAAATCAATCCTTTCAACAGTCTGCTACATCCAGACTGAAAGGAAGGACCGCACATTCGGTAATTATTAATTTCAAACCTCCACGAATCGAGATTCTTGAGCTATGCTTGATGGACCTCGCAAGCAGCAAACATTGGATATCTTCCGGAAATTGAAAACAAGAACGGAGGTGAAAGGCAATCCTGTATGCACTTACAAGATCCGCGCAAATTGAAAAGTGCGACAACAAACTCATGGGACCAAGCCCTGCCGTGCCGCTGTGCCTTTGTTTCGGGCACCGATTCGACTCTGGCGAACGCACAGGAAGTGCATGGACAACGGACAGTCTTCCCAACTTGGCAGAGCCTTCAGCCAAGACGGTGGTATCTGGAGAACGGACGCATCTGGGAGGTTAGACGTCAAATATACACCGACACTGCGGTCAGTGGAACGTGGGGAAGCTGCCCACTGTCTCCGCCAATGGGTTTCCACCCTTCTCACTGCTGCCTGATATTTAGAGGTAAGTAAACTGATATAAATTGGGTATATGTGCTGGTGGCAGCGTCCAAACGCAGGCTCTGCAAAGCTCACTGATAGGTTTGCAAAGAGAGGTTTCCTTGTGTTGCAGGCACAGATTGTAGCAGCGTAGCAGCTCTGAGGCTCGAACTACAGGGTTCGACCACAATCCCTGATTCCAATCCCTGGTTCAGAAGCTATAGCGGCCAGAAGAGCCGTGTTCCACACGAATTTCCAGGACTATGCTGCAGTTTCTCAGATAATTTTCATGACACAAGGCACGCTTCATGCGCAACCTAAACTTCCCCCGACCAACCCACATGAAACACTTGAAACACAGGAAGCTGTTTCCGGCGATGACTTCACATTGCATCCACATGCCAACACCCTACAACCAAGTACCTGGCAGTTCTCTTTGCTGCCAGAAGTTACAAGAACAAACTCGACCGGGCCGAGCTGAGCCTCCACTTTCACGCTCACAGAGCCACAAAGTGTTTTGGGGAGTGGGTCAAACCACTCTGAACCCCGTAAGATGTCTTCAGGTTGGGCACGAAGACTTCAATGACTGCAGAGATGGTGATGGTGAAAGACTACTTCGAGCTTTGCTGGACTATGAAGACTCAACATTCAAGCCGCTCCAATTGTATAGATCTCCGGAACCTGGTTGTGAAGACGTCAGAGATAGTGACTGCGCAGGATTCTGCATGATTGCCTGCGGCTGTGCTTCGTGTGATTATCTAAATTGTGGAAAGCAAATGCTTAGAAGGCGCCGTCATGGCTGCTCCAATGTGTAGGGAACATTCGTAGCAATTGAACCACTTGCTGCCCCATTTGTAGCGGCATTTTCTTTGTGATGCCCTATTGGTAGCAGCATTAACCGTTTGAATCAGGTACTGTAGTGTCGATATGGATCAAAATAATTCACTGGCACGGGTGACGCTTGGCTATGTTATTTGTACAAAGTACTGCGAGGTGGGGCTTGCTGGCTACAGAAACAAACGCGGACACATCAGCGGAGGTCCCAATTGCGGAACACATCACTTGGTGACGATCAAACTTGAGTGTCGATCGGCTTGGCCGGGTTATTGTATGGAACAGTCATGGTTCTGGCAAAAGTACCAAATGACCAGTCACATGTCATGGAGGCGCATTGGCACAGCTGCTAGCTTCTTTCGGCAGGATGCCCATATGCCATGATCTCTCAACACTGCGTGTCATGTCAGAGTGTGACAGCTCTTTAATGTCATCTTTTTGGCTGTCCCTGGCAGCAAAGTGATGTAAGGATGTAAATTGGGTGTGCTTGTTGCAGATAGTTCCGGCGCCTCTCCACTTCTCATCATACTTTTATTTTTTGACCTGTACAGTCAGAAAACGGCCGTTGCAAGCTACCAGGACGTCAAACACTAAACAGCTCCCTCTCAAGCATTCTTAACCGAACCAGTCTTGCATTCAGGCTCCTTATCTTCCAGTTTTGGCACCAAAGTTGTCAAAGAGTTTGACTTTGACAGCAACCATTGCTCTTGCGTTGCTTCAGCTTCGCTACATCTCGCGGTGGAATGGGGCAATAATCCACCAGCCTCTGTCAAAGCTCTGAGCGGCAATTGCTCAACAATGCATACTACTGAAAAACAATGAAAAACAGATGGCCTTATGGCCTTATAAAATTCAACACCCTCCGTGAGGACCTATAGAGGACCTTAAAGCCTCATCCGGCCCATGCGAAAAGGATTTCCGAATCACAATCATGGGCCGAGTATAAAACGAGAACGGGTCCGGAGACTAATGCCGAAAGCCAAGAACCACTGCAGCTTCTCTTCTGTCTTGAATGGCAGCTCTTAGCAAAGCTTACATATCCCAAAGCCCAAACAGGCTGGGATCAACAAATTCAGCAGAACTGGAAAAGCTCGACAAAGCGGTGACTTTTCAAGCCTTTCACCCAAATCTGCAAATTGGAGTTGCCTGGATTTGGGCGTGTCTGTGTTTCAATCTACCACTTAAGTACAGGTACTGAATGGAGGCTGGCCCACACCTCGAAGTGCAGCAGTTTGCATGTTTGTCAAAAAGCATTTTGCGCATCATCTTGCAAGCTTCCAAGGACCCAAGTTGGGTTTCAGAAGGGTCAGGTCTCACCAAATGCGGCTTGCTTAATGAGGGGCTTGTGCTTTGGAACAAACGGGTTACTTTTTCAGGATTTGGTCATGAGTCATGACTCCTTTGGGCTGATCTTACTAAAACTGACGGAATGAGGGGGAAGAGACATACACAAAGAAGCTAGTCAAGGATTGACATGGCTTGCAAAAAAATGTCAAGTTAGGCCTGCTCCCCAAACCGAGATGGAATTCACGCGGCGGCCAATACTGGCCCTCACTTGGAAGGAAGGAGCTGGAAGCCTGCGGGAAACAGCTGTTTCAAGCACCCGCACATAAAATCTGCAAATCCGTCCGACAAAACGATGCCTCGCAAACTTGGCCCTTCTTTGGAACAGGATCTGAAATCGTTGGCCAACCTCTCACAAGCCATAATCTTATTGTGAGGGCCACGACCCGTTTTAATGAACTGACAATTTGTCTGCACATGCCTAGATGGACAGCATACACTTTGCACTTCCTTGGGTCAAACCCGTGCTAACAACAAGTTTTAACCGCGATTCTCGAGCATCTTGCTTTGACATCCAACATTCGATCAACATCAGGGTCACATGTTGGGTTTACAGGGAAAAATCTGAGACGGTCGCACATGTTATCTCAGCAAGCCTGATCTCCAGGCAAATCGCCAGAAGCTGAGAGCCAAAAAACCCTGCTCATGCAGTGTGTTCCGAAATTCTTCGAGAACGACAAGTTTGCGAGGCTTCGTTGGAGGATGTTGGAGGATGGAGTCGCAAGTGTTTTTCTTGAAGCCTTAGTGGCCTCAGTGGCCTTCATTCTCTGAGGCCTCGCGGCCTCCCTGGGACAGTGTGACCGCGGTTCAAAGCTGCCCAGATTGGAGAGCTCGAGAGCTCTGGGACATATCAACAACAGAAGTATCAATCAGACACCAATAGTTTGCCGATGGCTGAAAGCTGTTTTCTATACCTGACATGTTGAGGAACATGGGATCACAGATTCAGCGCCCGCTCTGGAGCAACCACTGCCATTCAGAAAGCATAAGCAAGCCCTATTTCGTGCAAAATGCAGAAGAATTATTCGTTGAACTCATCAAGACATTTTACATCCAGAACTCCCAAGCCCCCTGCTATTGTGGTGCCTTTCAGGTTTGATGCAACCCGCTCTTAGATTACATTGCATATAGAATCATATAGACATATGAACAGGCTTAATATGGGGGCGACTGTCCAGTCGGTCTGTGGATTGGTTCAAGTGGCCCCCTTCTGTCGCCATTACTCTTGCAGCAGCCTCGCATCGCGGGTTTTCTCTTTGGTGGTGCCTACTCATTGCAAAACTACGTTCGCAAACCTTCACGGCTGGCTGAGTTTTTCGTACATTGTTGCGGCCGGCTGAGTTTTTCATACATTGTTGCGAAGTTAATGCATTTGAGGAACCGTGGTTTTAGTTCGTGCGAAGGTATGCTACTTGAACCGCCCTTCATCCGAAGACTTTTGGGTGTTTGGATGCTGCTCGGATGACTTCTCTCCAGTTGGGAACTGGCAGCACTGGACGACAATTTTCTTGGAAGAAGCACAGTTCGTTTCGTGGTGCAACTGATGTACAACGCAAGCACAGCCAAGGGATCTGGAGTCTATAGAAGGTATCCAGAGAATGCGAGTCCAACGGATATACCTGATACCTTTGGTTTCAACTTGTCAGCGGGGCAAAACACGCCTCTTCCTGCACTTCTTTATCACAGTATACTACGCTTCTGGGCAAACGATGCACAAATACGCACAAATGTCGAATCAAATCTCAATCGCTACGGGTCTGGGATCGAGCTGCTTAGTTTCACCTGCTCCATGAGATTGAGAAAATGCCAAGCACCTGGGGCGAATGTGCCACACCCTTGACACTGATGGCAAAACACTCGCCCGAGGCCGCTGAAAGCCAAACGCTACACCAAAAAACACCAGGTCGAGACAGAAAAATCTGATTACACCCTTACCACCTAAATTTTTGATGAGATAGAAGTTCAGTACTGTGTGAAACACGAAAACAAAACACCTTTCTCACTTTCCCATACCATGACCGTGGAAGAAGATCAACATGACAAATCATGTTGCGTCTGCGAAATCTCGTACTGGCAAAAGATTTCAAGTCGTCTTCAAGAAGCCAATACGCTAAGCTGCAAAGTACAGCGATCAAACCTGCGTCGTGACCAATACCCCAACCTTGGACGATAAGCAACATGGAACAACCGTATCCTGAATTAGGGAAATAATGGCCTCAAACAGCTTGACCTTGTCACACATCAGTCAGATCAATCCTAGCTATTTCACTCACAGATATGCGGAGTAACATCCCATCAGCGCACCAAGACCCAGCTTCCAGCAGTAGGGCAAGCTGAAGGTGCCCAGGTAGAAGAAGCAGGTCACCAGCCTTGAACGAAAAAAAACAGCCATGCCATGCCTCAACTCTCAAAAAAAGGGAAAGGGGCTTGGCCATGCCTCCGTTTCATTTTTGAAATAAGCCCAAAGAATATCCCCAACAGCAAGAAAGCAGCGGCCGTAGATCCCAAACAGTAATTCCATATAAGCGTGGTAGTTTTTGTTTCATGACCAAGCAATGCAGTGCATTTTTGCGCCGTCCTACCGCCGGCTTCCCCTACTACTACTAATGTATGTATGCATTAATTAGTTAATTTACCGGTTCTATGCAACATGCAACTGAACGTGTTGAACGACCTGGCGAAAGCCAAGAGGCGTTGGACGGGAAAAAAAAAATACTACTACTACTACTACTACCACTACTACTACTACTACTTCTACTTCTACTTCTACTTCTACTTCTACTTCTACTTCTACTTCTACTTCTACTACTACTTCTACTTCTACTACTACTACTACTACTACTGCTACTACTACTACTACTACTTCTACTTCTACTTCTACTTCTACTTCTACTTCTACTTCTCTACTTCTACTACTACTACTACTACGACAACTACTACTACTACTACTACTACTACTACTACTACTACTACTACTACTTCTACTTCTACTTCTACTTCTACTACTACTACTTATACTTCTACTTCTACTTCTACTTCTACTTCTACTTCTCTACTTCTACTACTGCTGCTACTACTACTACTACTACTATTACTACTACTACCACTACCTACTTACTACGTACGACGTACTACGTACTACGTACGACGTACGACGTACTACGTACTACGTACTACGTGCTTACTGCTTACTGCTTACTGCTTACTGCTTACTGCTTACTGCTTAGTGCTTACTGCTTAGTGCTTACTGCTTACTGCTTACTGCTTAGTGCTTAGTGCTTAGTGCTTAGTGCTTACTGCTTACTGCTTACTGCTTACTGCGTACTCTGTACTACTCTGTACTACTCTGTACTACTCCGTACTACTCCGTACTACTCCGTACTACTCCGTACTACTCCGTACTACTCCGTACTACTCCGTACTACTCCGTACTACTCCGTACTCCTCCGTACTCCTCCGTACTCCAATAGACCCGGTTAGACAAAAAATTGACTAATAGTTAAAATTTTAGAGAATCTTGATTTTTACAAATTCGGCAGATTATGTTGTTGTCTATTTCGGCAGATCATATCTGCCGTTTTAGACAATTCATTTTGGAGAAAAAGACAAATCAAATAGGAGAATTCGGCAGATTGACCGTCGCTTTCACCCGCCCTGCGCGAGGTAGTTTCCACGAAATTTCCGTGAAATTTCCTGTGTGCAATTTTGAAACTGCTTCACTTTTTTGTTGAAACTGCCTCAGCTTTTTGTGCAAACTACCTCACTTTTTGGGGTAAACTACTTCATTTTTTTTGGCTGTTGCGTGGGTGTGGTGTCATTTTGCCAAAAACTGATGCGGTAGTTTCGAGGAAGTTTTGCAAGAAAGCACGAGGTAGTTTCGAGGCAGTTTCCGTCTGCCACCTGCGGCAAAATCTGCCGTTTTCGGCAGATCGTATTCTGCCGTTTTCGGCAGTTTGGAGCATCATTAAAATTAACTATTTCTCCAAATCATTTTGCCTAAAAAAAATTGGAGAGTCCAAAAAAATAGTTTTAAAAAAATGAGACTACGCCTAAAAAATCGATCGATTTCTAAAAAATCAAGATTCTCCACGTTTTTGTCTAACCGGGTCTATTGGGTACTCCTCCGTACTCCTCCGTACTCCTCCGTACTCCTCCGTACTCCTCCGTACTCCTCCGTACTCCTCCGTACTCCTCCGTACTCCTCCGTACTCCTCCGTACTCCTCCGTACTCCTCCGTACTCCTCCGTGCTCCTCCGTGCTCCTCCGTACTCCTCCGTACTCCTGCGTACTCCTCCGTACTCCTCCGTACTCCTCCGTACTCCTGCATACTACTGCGTACTACTGCGTACTACTGCGTACTACTGGGTATGTGTGTGTGTGATGTACCTACTTACTACTATATATACTTATACTACAACTGCGTACTACTACTGCGTACTACTACTGCGTACTACTACTGCGTACTACTACTGCGTACTACTACTGCGTATTACTACTGCGTAGTACTACTGCGTACTACTACTGCGTAGTACTACTGCGTACTACTGCGTACTACTACTACTGCGTACTACTACTACTGCGTACTACTGCATAGTACTACTGCGTACTACTACTACTACTGCGTACTACAACTGTGTAGTACTACTGCGTACTACTACTGCGTACTACTGCGTAGTACTACTGCGTAGTACTACTGCGTAGTACTGCTGCGTAGTACTGCTGCGTAGTACTGCTGCGTAGTACTGCTGCGTAGTACTACTACTGCGTAGTACTGCGTACTACTGCGTACTACTACTGCGTACTACTACTGCGTACTACTACTGCGTACTACTGCGTACTACTGCGTGCTACTACTGCGTACTACTACTGCGTACTACTGCGTACTACTACTGCGTACTACTACTGCGTACTACTACTGCGTACTACTACTGCGTACTACTACTGCGTACTACTACTGCGTAGTACTACTGCGTAGTACTTCGTACTATTGCGTAGTACTGCGTAGTACTGCGTAGTAGTACTGCGTAGTAGTACTGCGTAGTACTACTGCGTAGTACTGCTGCGTACTACTACTGCGTATAGTACTACTGCGTACTACTACTGCGTAGTACTACTGCGTACTACTACTGTGTAGTACTACTGCGTAGTACTACTGCGTACTACTACTGCGTAGTACTACTGCGTAGTACTACTGCTCAGTACTACTGCGTAGTACTAATGCGTAGTACTGCGTAGTAGTACTGCGTAGTACTACTGCGTATACTGCGTACTACTGCTGCGTAGTACTGCTGCGTACTACTGCTTAGTACTACTGCGTAGTACTTCGTACTATTGCGTAGTACTGCGTAGTACTACTGCGTAGTACTACTGCGTAGTAGTACTGCGTAGTAGTACTGCGTAGTACTACTGCGTAGTACTGCTGCGTACTACTACTGCGTAGTACTACTGCGTACTACTACTGCGTAGTACTACTGCGTACTACTACTGAGTAGTACTACTGCGTAGTACTACTGCGTACTACTACTGCGTAGTACTACTGCGTAGTACTACTGCTCAGTACTACTGCGTAGTACTAATGCGTAGTACTGCTGCGTAGTACTGCGTAGTACTACTGCGTACTACTGCGTAGTACTGCTGCGTACTACTGCGTAGTACTATTGCGTAGTACTACTGCGTACTACTGCGTAGTACTACTGCTGCGTACTACTGCGTACTACTACTAGTACTACTGCGTACTACTGCGTATAGTACTACTGCGTAGTACTACTGCGTAGTACTACTGCGTACTACTGCGTAATACTACTGCGTAATACTACTGCGTAGTACTATTGCGTACTACTGCGTACTACTGCGTACTACTACTGCGTAGTACTACTGCGTACTACTGCGTAGTACTACTGCGCTGCGTAGTGCTACTGCGTATACTACTGCGTAGTACTACTGCGTACCACTGCGTACTACTACTGCGTACTACTGCGTACTACTACTGCGTACTATACTACTGCGTACTACTACTGCGTACTACTACTGCGTGCTACTACTGCGTGCTACTACTGCGTACTACTACTGCGTACTACTACTGCGTACTACTACTGCGTACTACTACTGCGTACTACTACTTGCGTACTACTACTGCGTACTACTACTGCGTACTACTGCGTGCTACTACTGCGTACTACTACTGCGTACTACTACTGCATACTACTACTGCGTACTACTACTGCGTACTACTACTGCGTACTATAGGTACTAATACTGCCTACTACTGCGTACTACTGCGTACTACTGCGCACTACTGCGTACTACTGCGTACTACTGCGTACTACTGCGTACTACTGCGTGCTACTGCGTGCTACTGCGTGCTACTGCGTGCTACTGCGTGCTACTGCGTAGTACTAATGCGTAGTACTACTGCGTAGTACTATACTTACTGCGTAGTACTACTGCGTAGTACTGCTGCGTAGTACTGCGTAGTACTACTGCGTACTACTGCCTACTACTGCCTACTACTGCGTACTACTGCGTACTACTGCGTACTACTGCGTACTACTGCGTGCTACTGCTTACTACTGCCTGCTACTGCGTACTACTGCGTACTACTGCGTACTATTGCGTACTACTGCGTACTATACTGCGTACTACTGCGTACTACTACTGCGTACTACTGCGTACTACTGGGTACTACTACTGCGTACTACTACTACTACTACTGCTACTACTACTACTACTGCTACTACTACTACTACTACTAATACTACTGCAGTAGTACTATATTGCGTACTACTGCGTACTACTGCGTACTATACTGTGTACTATACTGTGTACTATACTGCGTACTATACTGCGTACTTTACTGCGTACTATACTGCGTACTACTGCGTACTACTCCTTACTACTCCTTACTACTCCTTACTACTCCTTACTACTCCTTTCTACGCCTTACTACTCCTTACTACTCCTTACTACTACTTACTACTACTTACTACTACTTACTACTTCTTACTACTACTTGCTACTTCTTACTACTACTTACTACTACTTACTACTACTTACTACTACTTACTACTACTTACTACTACTTACTACTACTTACTACTACTTACTACTACTTACTCCTACTTACTCCTACTTACTCCTACTTACTCCTACTTACTACTACTTACTACTACTTACTACTACTTACTACTACTTACTCCTACTTACTCCTACTTACTCCTACTTACTACTACTTACTACTACTTACTACTACTTACTACTACTTACTACTACTTACTACTACTTACTTACTACTACTTACTTACTACTACTTACTTACTACTACTTACTTACTACTACTTACTTACTACTACTTACTTACTACTACTTACTTACTACTACTTACTTACTACTACTTACTTACTACTACTTACTTACTACTACTTACTACTACTTACTACTACTTACTACTACTTACTACTACTTACTACTACTTACTACTACTTACTACTACTTACTACTACTTACTACTACTTACTACTACTTACTACTCCTTACTACTACTTACTACTACTTACTACTACTTACTACTACTTACTACTACTTACTACTACTTACTACTACTTACTACTACTTACTACGACTACTACGACTACGACTACTACTACTACTGCTACTACTACTACTACTACCACTACTACCACTACTACCACTACTACCACTACTACTACAACAACAACTACTACTACTATTACTACTACTAGAAGTAGTAATAGTACGCGCGGGTTCCGCACGTTATGCCCGTCTGCGTTTCGCGCATGTTGTTCTCTGCGGGTTCCGCGCGCGTCGTCGCATTCAATTTTTTTTCAAGAAATTAATATTTTACGACGGATATTACTACTACTTTTACTAATTATAATTTAATCAATTTTACGATTAGTATCTTTTCTACTACATCTGCGATAATATTACTACTCCTACTACTGCTACTGCTACTGCTACTGCTACTACTACTACTACTACTTCTACTTCTACTTCTACTTCTACTTCTACTACTACTACTACTACTTCTACTACTACTACTACTACTACTACTATTACTACTACTACTACTATTACTAGAAGTATTAATAGTACGCACGCGTTTCGCGCGTCTGCGTTTTGCGCGGTTTCCGCGCGTGACGCGCATCTGCGTTTTGCGCGGTATCCGCACGTGTTGTTTTGCGCGGGTTCCACGCGTGTAGCCGCATTCAAATTTCTTGAAGAAATTCATATTTTACGATGAAAATCACTGCTACTTCTACTAATCGTAATTTAATCAGTACTACGAAAAGTATAATTTCTACTATACATCTACTACTATTATTATTAGTACGAGAAGTAGTAGTAATACGCGCGGGTTCCGCGCGTCTGCGTTTCGCACGGGTTTCGCGCGTTATGCGCGTTTGCGTTTCGCGCGGGTTCCGCGCGTGTTGTTCTGCTCGGGTTCCACGCGCGGTGTCGCATTCAAATTTCTCTGAGAAAAAATCATATATAACGATGAACATTATTTATTACTATTTTTACTAATTATAATTTAATCAATATGACGATTAGTATCATTTCTACTGCATCTGCGATTTTATTACTACTACTACTGCTACTGCTACTGCTACTGCTACTACTACTACTACTACTATTACTACTACTACAACTACAACTACAACTACTACTACTACTGCTACTAGTACTACTACTACTACTACTACTATTAATAGTACGCGCGGGTTCCGCACGGGTTCTGCGCGCGTGGTCGCATTCAAATTTCTTGAAGAAGTTAAAATATTACGACGAATATTAATAATATTTCTACAAATTGTAATTTAATCAATATTACGGTTAGTATCATTTCTACTTTATTTACGATATTTTTTTGTATTATTACTATTACTAGTACTACTATTACTATTACTACTACTACTACTACTACTAGAAGTATTAATAGTACGCGCGGGTTCCGCGCGTCTACGTTTCGCGCGGTTTCCGCGCGTTATGCGCGTTATGCGCGTCTGCGTTTTGCGCGGGTTCCGCGCGTGTTGTTCTGCGCGGGTTCCGCGCGTGTAGCCGCATTCAAATATCTTCAAGAAATTTATATATTACGACGAATATTACTACTGTACTTGGGAACCTTTACATAATAACCTTGGGGACCTTGAGAATATTTACGTGGAAAACTTGGGAACCTTGAGGGAACCTTTACAATACAACCTTGGGAACCTTGACAACCTTTACTTGGGAAACTTGGGAATCTTGAGGGAACCTTTACAATGCAACCTCGGAAAAAGCTTGAGGAAACCTTGACAATATAACCTTGGAACCCTTGAGAACCTTTACAATGTAACCTTGGGGAACCTTGAGGGAACCTTTACAATGCAACCTTGGAAAGCTTGAGGAAACCTTGACAATATAACCTTGGAACCCTTGAGAACCTTTTACAATGTAACCTTGGGAACCTTGAAGGAACCTTTACAATACAACCTTGGGAACCTTGGAAAACTTGGGAACCTTCAGGGAACCTTGAAGAAACCTTGAAGGAACCTTGAGGGTACCTTTTGGGAACCTTGAGGGAACCTTGACAATCTAACCTTGGGAATCTTTTAGAAACCTTTACAATGTCACCTTGGGAACCTGGACCAGGTTTACTTGGGAACCTTTACATAATAATCTTGGGAACCTTGACAACCTTTACTTGGAAAACTTGGGATCCTTGCAGGGAACCCTGAAGGAACCTTTTGGGAACCTTTTGGGAACCGTGAGGGAACCTTGAGGAACCTTGGGAACCTTGAGCGAACCTTGGGAACCTTGAGCGAACCTTGGGAACCTTGGGAACCTTGGGAACCTTTACTTGGGAACCTGGGAACCTTTACTTGGGAACCTTTACTTGGGAACCTGGGAACCCTTACTTGGGAACCTTTACTTGGGAACCTTTACTTGGAACCTGGGAACCTTGGGGGAATGGGTTTTGGAGCTGCTCCGGTCTGCTCCGAAACCTTTACTATGGCTGAAGACCCCAAAGCATTCTGCTGTTGGGGAAAAACTGGTAGCTGGTTTCAACCCTGAAAAGTATGCTCGTCATTGGGGATCATCATCCCAGTGCGAGCCCGCGCAGTCGAAATGCACATCAACATGTCACAAGAGCCACTTTCTGCGGAAATCTACAGGAAAAATGAAGCGCGTCGAAATATTGAAGCATTGGAGCATTGGTTTAAAGCCACCTCAGTTTGAAGGAACATGGATCCAAGATGCTCCAAGAATCAGGTTCTGTACATTTCTGGACCATGAATGGCCATGTTGAATCATCCCTGAGGCAAAAAGATAGGACAAAAAATGGAAAAAAGAGAGAGGAAGATAGACGAAGTCTCTGTGTCCTTTTCAGTTTTCTTACTCAACTTGAAGCAGAAACTTCATCCCAAAACATGTCTGTTACTGTGTGCATGTGGGTGTGTTGGCACCCTCTCATCACATTGCTTCAGCGGACTGATATGACAAGGTTACATGTCCTCATGAGCACCAGGTTCCCGACAATCCGTCGAAGCAAGGATTTCGAGTACCTTTCGATCTCAGATCACAGTCGATCACACACTACCAATGTCAATTTGTAGCATTCCTATCTGAAGATACCGCCGCGCCGCGCATAAGAAAAAGAAGTGGAAGAGGCAAAGATACAACAACTCGACAGAATACAAACAAAGACAACGAACCATGAGACAAAACCAACGAAATTTAAACAATAATACTCATTCTAATGCAAAAAACAATATAGAGGTGATGTTCGTCTCAGTCCAACCGCGGACTGTTCCGAGCTCAAGAGATGTGGAGATTTCGGAAGCATAAGTCACCATGTGTGGTCCACGGCCGGACCATACCCAAAAGATTTCACAAAAATGTTTCGAAAAGTGGGATGAAAGATGATGAAAGCCAACTGAGCCAACTTTTCCTGCCTTAGCAGGCCACACGGCAAAGGTTTCTGCCGTAGACTGCAGGGGCAACGTTCACCTCAGGTTGCAGGAATATCAATCTGGGAATGGATTTAATATAACATGATTAAACCACCCCTAACGGTCAAATCTTGTGGAATCTGTCTGTGGAATCTAGTTGCGCCAGGTTCCGGGTTGCTGGAGCGACTCGCGAAATCCAAGGGCCTGTCATCGGTGTGTTTAACTTGAAACCAATATTTCGCTCCACACCACACACCACCATTCGCGACAGGAGCCCATTCACCTTTCAGGAGTTTCCAAACCTCTTAGTGGATTGAGTCTCCATACAAGGTCAACGACTCAGCGGCGCACACAGATCACGCTCAGCGGCGCACACAGCCAAAACTCAGCCACGCACACAGATCAGACTCACCCACGCACACAGATCAGACTCACCCACGCACACAGATCAGACTCACTCACGCACACAGATCAGGCTCACCTGCGCACACAAATTTGCTGAGTCAAATTCGCGTGTATGGCTGAGTTGGTTTCGCGTGTACAGGCGAGTCAATTTCCGCGTGTATGGCTGAGCAAAATTTCGCGTGTACTGCTGAGTCACGGACCTCCATACAATATCATTTCATTGTTCGTATTTCTGCTCATATGCACGACACACACCATGCACATTACTACTCGGTGCATTTCGGCTCCCCCGGGAATGCCCAAAATAGCCTCCACAGCGAGGAACCATCGACGCCCTGCCGCATCACACAGGCATCGGCAGCACTGACTGTGGGGGTGGCGGCATCCCTGGGGTGGTGAGGGTGGAGCCCGGAGGGCCTCTGCGGAGGGCCTCTGCCACCATGGCTGCCACCCCGGGGACACCGTTGCCAGCTCCGGCATCTGGGTGGAGGGGCAGGGGAAAGGCCAAATGCGCAGGCGGGCAAGGGACGTGGTGGGAGGGTTCCGGGCAGCTTGGAAGTAAACCACTCGGGGCCGAAGCTTGGGAGAGGGCTCATTGACCCAACTTTCCCGTCTTGCACACCTGGCCAGCGATGATATAATGTGACAGGGCAATATGGTGCCAAAGTTATGATATGTTCTATAATGACTCTAATGATTGTCCAGTCAAATGCCTGTTGTCTGTTTCGGTCCGCTGACAGTAGGATATGGAGTTCAAAGGTACTTTTAGGATTTCGTAGGTAGCACTCAGTTCGTGTTTTTCTGATGTCCACCGCCTGTTATCAGCTAGAAGCATGGTACTGCGGCTCTCATAACTTACCTGTTTCGAGGGAGTCGCATGGAGTCACCACCCGGACCTTTCGGTTGGAAGGTCACCATCTTCTCAATCTCGTTCGTCAGTCCAAAGCCTTGGCTTCAAGTTTGAATGATGGGGTGGGCACGCCGGGCAGCTTGGGCAAGTTGAGCACTGCCTTACATTTTGAGCAACTCACAAGTCACTTAGAACAACAGCGAAAAAAATCACTCAAAAGGTAAAACCACGCAAAACCATGTAAAACAACTGCCCAAGCAAAGGAAACAAAAGCTGTTTGGCTGTGGGGGCTAGTCTGGGCATGGCGCACTGGCTCCCAAACAAGTAGGCCAGCACCACAATCACACCTCTCCACAACCGCAAGTCGTGTGAGTTGCTGCATGTTGCCGCAGCAAGAACAAGAGCCATGTCGACAAAAAGCGCATTTTATGCACAGCGCCTGCGCTACAGACCAGCATCCACAGGTACTCGGCCGATTTTCTTTGAAAGGCCACATCTTCCAGCCAGGAGCAATAGTGTACCTCTGTAACATTCAGGGTCTGCTCAATATCACTTAAAGTCAAGACCTCACACGCCTTTTGCAACCGCCATGTCCATGAAGCAGCCCGACCCTGTTTTCCTCTTGTTGGATGCTGTTCGCATGACGCCGCTGCATCACCTGTCACAGGGATGACGCAAAGAACGCGAAGGAGGGATGATAACAAAAACCTAGGATTCCTAGAATTAAAGGACCGGATAACCCCACAAGTCAACTTCTCCCAATAATGAGCATCAAAGGTTGTAGCAGGGACGGGAAAGGAAAGGGAAAGGAGGCGGTGAAGGATCGAGAAGTTAAAACAGTTGTGTGTGACAAAGTGGAATGTGAAAGATGGTGTGTGTGACAAAGCAAAGAAGGTATGTGAAAAGATAGTATGCATGTATGTATGTATGTATGTATGTATGTATGTATGCATGTATGCATGTATGTATGTATGTATGTGTGTGACAAAGTTGTGTGTGAAAGATGGCATAAGAAACCACTGGATGTGAGATTGTGCCACGCCTGCCACGCAAAACGAAAGTGGATGTGAGATTGTGCCACGCCTGCCACGTGGAACCAAAGTGGATGTGAGATTGTGCCACGCCTGCCACGCAAAGTGCTGCGGCGTCACGGGCGACCAAAACCAGCCCAAGCGCGCCACCCAGTGCCATAAGTGCCACGCCTGCCACGCCTGCCACGCCTGCCACGCCTGCCACGCCTGCCACGCCTGCCATGCAAAACGAAGGTGGATGTGAGATTGTGCCAGGCCTGCCACGCAAAACGAAAGTGGGTGTGAGATTGGGCCACGCCTCCCACGTGGAACCAAAGTGGATGTGAGATTGTGCCACGCCTGCCACGCAAAGTGCCGCGGCGTCACGGGCGACCAAAACCAGCCCAAGCGCGCCACCCAGTGCCCTAAGTGCCACGCCTGCCACGCAAAACGAAGGTGGAGGTGAGATTGCGCCACGCCTGCCACACAAAACGAAAGTGGATGCGAGATTGCGCCACGCCTGCCACGTGAAACCAAAGTGGATGCGAGATTGTGCCACGCCTGCCACGCAAAGTGCCACGGCGTCACGGGCGACCAAAACCAGCCCAAGCGCGCCACCCAGTGCCCTAAGTGCCACGCCTGCCACGCAAAACGAAGGTGGATGTGAGATTGTGCCACGCCTGCCACGCAAAACGAAAGTGGATGTGAGATTGCGTCAGGCCTGCCACGCAAAACGAAAGTGGATGTGAGATTGTGCCACGCCTGCCACGTGGAACCAAAGTGGATGTGAGATTGTGCCACGCCTGCCACGCAAAGTGCCGCGGCGTCACGGGCGACCAAAACCAGCCCAAGCGCGCCACCCAGTGCCATAAGTGCCACGCCTGCCACGCCTGCCACGCCTGCCACGCCTGCCACGCAAAACGAAGGTGGATGTGAGATTGTGCCAGGCCTGCCACGCAAAACGAAAGTGGGTGTGAGATTGGGCCACGCCTCCCACGTGGAACCAAAGTGGATGTGAGATTGTGCCACGCCTGCCACGCAAAGTGCCGCGGCGTCACGGGCGACCAAAACCAGCCCAAGCGCGCCACCCAGTGCCATGAGCGCCACGCCTGCCACGCAAAACGAAGGTGGATGTGAGATTGTGTCAGGCCTGCCACGCAAAACGAAAGTGGATGTGAGATTGTGCCACGCCTGCCACGTGAAACCAAAGTGGATGCGAGATTGTGCCACGCCTGCCACGCAAAGTGCGTAAGATGGTGCGTGACATTGTGTGTGAAAGATGGTATTGTGTGACAAAAAGATGTGTTGTGACGACAAAGTGCGTGAAAGATGGTATGTGACAAAGATGGTATGTGACAGATGGTGTGTGAAAGATGGTGTGTGAAAGATGGTGTGTCGAAAGATGGTGCGTGACAAAGCTGTGTGTGAAAGATGGTATGTGACAAAGATGATGTGTGACAAAGTTGTCTGTGAATGGTGGTATGTGACAAAGATGGTATGTGACAGATGGTGTGTGAAAGATGGTGTGTCAGAAAGTTGTATGTGAAAGATGGTATGTGACAAAGATGGGTGTGAAAGATGGTGCGTGACAAAGTTGTGTGTGAAAGATGGTATGTGACAAAGATGGTGTGTGACAAAGTTGTATGTGAATGATGGTATGTGACAAAGATGGTATGTGACAGATGGTGTGTGAAAGATGGTGTGTCGAAAGATGGTGCGTGACAAAGTTGTGTGTGAAAGATGGTATGTGACAAAGATGGTGTGTGAAAGATGGTGTGTCGAAAGATGGTGCGTGACAAAGTTGTGTGTGAAAGATGGTATGTGACAAAGATGGTGTGTGACAAAGATGGTGTGTGACAGGCGGGAGGCGGGAGGCGGGAGGCGAATCAAAAACAAAACCCCACACAAAGTTGTGGGGAAAAGAAAATTAGGGGCTCCGCAGTCCCTGGTCTTCTGGGTCCCTTGTCCTCTGGTTCTATTGGTCCTCTGGTTCTTTTGGTCCCCTGGTCGCTTGGGCTTTTGGTCTCCTGGTTTTCTTGGTCTCCTGGTCTCCTAGTCCTCTTGGTCCCCTGGTCCCTTGGTCTCCTGGTCCCTGGTTGCCTGGTCCCTTGGTCTCCTGGTCCTCTGGTCTTGTGTCCTCTGGTTGCTTTAGTCAATTGGTCGCGCTGTTTGGTTCTGCTGCACCCTTGACACACGCACAAACCAGCCACCACCAACAATATTTCAAAACCCCAACGACCCTCAATAGAGGTGACAATCAAAAATGACCAACGGAGGAGCACAGAGTAGAGGAAACAATCCAATAGCAATGAACGCTCTGCCCCAGCCGCCCTCCAGCTTTTTCAACTTTTGCTGTAATAAGTTGACCTGGGTAAGCATGGTCGTTGTACACAATACATGAAAGAATTTGGATGCATCTCTCGCTCTGGTTGCTGATTCAAGTCTTCTTTTCTGGGTATCTTCACTTTGCGGCTAGTACCATTCAAAATGAATCCACAATGCTGCAAATACCTTGCCCAGTGAATTTCCCGACTTTTACAACTACCATACAACATGACAACAAAAAGGTTTGAGTTCCAAAATGCTACAAATTCCATACAACATCAGAGTTTTTGTTTCCAAACTCCAAAATACTGCGTATACACTACAAAATTAGAGTTTCTCTTTACCAAATGCTGCATATACCATTCAAAATGAAAGGTCCGAGCTCCAAAATGCTGCAAACACCATAGAAAATGAAAGGTTGTAATTAGCTGCAAAATACAACAAATGCCCTACAACATGAGGGGTTATAGCTCGAAAATGCTGCAAATACCATGTAATATTATAGTTGCCTTTCCAAAATGCGGCAAATACCATGCAAAATGTACGGTTCTATCTGCAAATTGCTGCATAGACCATGCACAATGAGAGGTTCAAACTCCAAAACGCGGTATATACTACACAAACCTAGAGGTTCCTTAAATACTTTTTCGAGCGTCTTAGGTGTTTTTTCCCAATGTCAAAACGGGGTCTGAGTCTTAAGTTTTTTCCAATGGAATTCAATCTTTTTTCCAGGTCTACCCCGCGAAGGACAAACCCCAAACTGGCACTGATCTCCCATGCTGCCAACTGCCCCTAGCAAAAAGGCGTTTAAAAGAACAAAGGCCTTTATTCCATTTTATTCCCCTGTGCTCTACGTTTTCAAACTTTGTTCAAGACAGCCGAATGCACTTTCTTGATCTGTTCATGTTTTCGACCACAACAGAAAGCTGGGCCTCGGCGGGTCTGAATCGTGGCGATGGCGAACCACCTGAAACCTTGGACGGTCACCTCGCCGTGGAATCAGGCTGCAATTTGGCTGTAGGGATTCCAAGTGCCGCCGTTCACTCTGCACAGGGGTCCGGACAAGAGACCTGGGGTACTGCGGAAACACAGCACGATGGTTTTGGCTTTTTTTTGATCACACTCTTGCTCCGCACTTCACTCACAACATCTGTGGATGATGGCATTGGCCAAGCAAGCCACGCACGCCACCTTTCTTAAGGAATCGGGAGAATTCCTCTGCTGCAACGGGCCAATTGAGCATCAGAAGCTCTTGAAGGATGTGGGCAAAGCCAAGAAGCAGCGGGCGCCGGCGACCCTAAGCCACGGAGCTGCGCTGGCATCTCTGGCATGAAATCAATCCTTTCAACAGTCTGCTACATCCAGACTCAAAGGAAGGACCGCATATTAGGCAATCATTAATTTCAAACCTCCACGAATCGAGATTCTTGAGCTATGCTTGATGGACCTCGCAAGCAGCAAACATTGGATATTCCGGAAATTGAAAACAAGAACGGAGGTGAAAGGCAATCCTGCATGCACTTACAAGATCTGCGCAATTTGAAAAAATGCGACAACAAACTCATGGGACCAAGCCCTGCCGTGCCGCTGTGCCTTTGTTTCGGGCACCGATTCGACTCTGGCGAACGCACAGGAAGCGCATGGACAACGGACAGTCTTCCCAACTTGGCAGAGCCTTCAGCCAAGACGGTGGTATCTGGAGAACGGACGCATCTGGGAGGTTAGACGTCAAATATACACCGACACTGCGGTCAGTGGAACGTGGGGAAGCTGCCCACTGTCTCCGCCAATGGGTTTCCACCCTTCTCACTGCTGCCTGATATTTAGAGGTAAGTAAACTGATATAAGTTGGGTATAGAGCTATGTGCTGGTGGCAGCGTCCAAACGCAGGCTCTGCAAAGCTCACTGATAGGTTTGCAAAGAGAGGTTTCCTTGTGTTGCAGGCACAGATTGTAGCAGCGTAGCAGCTCTGAGGCTCGAACTACAGGGTTCGACCACAATCCCTGGTTCCAATCCCTGGTTCAGAAGCTATAGCGGCCAGAAGAGCCGTGTTCCACACGAATTTCCAGGACTATGCTGCAGTTTCTCAGATAATTTTCATGACCCAAGGCACGCTTCATGCGCAACCTAAACTTCCCCCGACCAACCCACATGAAACACTTGAAACACAGGAAGCTGTTTCCGGCGATGACTTCACATTGCATCCACATGCCAACACCCTACAACCAAGTACCTGGCAGTTCTCTTTTCTGCCAGAAGTTACAAGAACAAACTCGACCGGGCCGAGCTGAGCCTCCACTTTCACGCTCACAGAGCCACAAAGTGTTTTGGGGAGTGGGTCAAACCACTCTGAACCCCGTAAGATGTCTTCAGGTTGGGCACGAAGACTTCAATGACTGCAGAGATGGTGATGGTGAAAGACTACTTCGAGCTTTGCTGGACTATGAAGACTCAACATTCAAGCCGCTCCAATTGTATAGATCTCCGGAACCTGGTTGTGAAGACGTCAGAGATAGTGACTGCGCAGGATTCTGCATGATTGCCTGCGGCTGTGCTTCGTGTGATTATCTAAATTGTGGAAAGCACATGCTTAGAAGGCGGCGTCATGGCTGCTCCAATGTGTAGGGAACATTCGTAGCAATTGAACCACTTGCTGCCCCATTTGTAGCGGCATTTTCTTTGTGATGCCGTATTGGTAGCAGCATTAACCGTTTGAATCAGGTACTGTAGTGTCGATATGGATCAAAATAATTCACTGGCACGGGTGACGCTTGGCTGTGCTATTTGTACAAAGTACTGCGAGGTGGGGCTTGCTGGCTACAGAAACAAACGCGGACACATCAGCGGAGGTCACAATTGCGGAACACATCACTTGGTGACGATCAAACTTGAGTGTCGATCGGCTTGGCCGGGTTATTGCATGGAACAGTCATGGTTCTGGCAAAAGTACCAAATCACCAGTCACATGTCATGGAGGCGCATTGGCACAGCTGCTACTGTAGCTTCTTTCGGCAGGATGCCCATATGCCATGATCTCTCAACACTGCGTGTCATGTCAGAGTGTGACAGCTCTTTAATGTCATCTTTTTGGCTGTCCCTTGCAGCAAAGTGATGTAAGGATGTAAATTGGGTGTGCTTGTTGCAGATAGTTCCGGCGCCTCTCCACTTCTCATCATACTTTTATTTTTTGACCTGTACAGTCAGAAAACGGCCGTTGCAAGCTACCAGGACGTCAAACACTAAACAGCTCCCTCTCAAGCATTCTTAACCGAACCAGTCTTGCATTCAGGCTCCTTATCTTCCAGTTTTGGCACCAAAGTTGTCAAAGAGTTTGACTTTGACAGCAACCATTGCTCTTGCGTTGCTTCAGCTTCGCTACGTCTCGCGGTGGAATGGGGCAATAATCCACCAGCCTCTGTCAAAGCTCTGAGCGGCAATTGTTCAACAATGCATACTACTGAAAACAATGAAAAACAGATGGCCTTATGGCCTTATAAAATTCAACACCCTCCGTGAGGACCTATAGAGGACCTTAAAGCCTCATCCGGCCCATGCGAAAACGATTTCCGAATCACAATCATGGGCCGAGTATAAAACGAGAACGGGTCCGGAGACTAATGCCGAAAGCCAAGAACCACTGCAGCTTCTCTTCTGTCTTGAATGGCAGCTCTTAGCAAAGCTTACATATCCCAAAGCCCAAACAGGCTGGGATCAACAAATTCAGCAGAACTGGAAAAGCTCGACAAAGCGGTGACTTTTCAAGCCATTCACCCAAATCTGCAAATTGGAGTTGCCTGGATTTGGGCGTGTCTGTGTTTCAATCTACCACTTAAGTACAGGTACTGAATGGAGGCTGGCCCACACCTCGAAGTGCAGCAGTTTGCATGTTTGTCAAAAAGCATTTTGCGCATCTTCTTGCAAGCTTCCAAGGACCCAAGTTGGGTTTCAGAAGGGTCAGGTCTCACCAAATGCGGCTTGCTTAATGAGGGGCTTGTGCTTTGGAACAAACGGGTTACTTTTTCAGGATTTGGTCATGAGTCATGACTCCTTTGGGCTGATCTTACTAAAACTGACGGAATGAGGGGGAAGAGACATACACAAAGAAGCTAGTCAAGGATTGACATGGCTTGCAAAAAATGTCAAGTTAGGCCTGCTCCCCAAACCGAGATGGAATTCACGCGGCGGCCAATACTGGCCCTCACCTGGAAGGAAGGAGCTGGAAGCCTGCGGGAAACAGCTGTTTCAAGCACCCGCACATAAAATCTGCAAATCCGTCCGACAAAACGATGCCTCGCAAACTTGGCCCTTCTTTGGAACAGGATCTGAAATCGTTGGCCAACCTCTCACAAGCCATAATCTTATTGTGAGGGCCACGACCCGTTTTAATGAACTGACAATTTGTCTGCACATGCCTAGATGGACAGCATACACTTTGCACTTCCTTGGGTCAAACCCGTGCTAACAACAAGTTTTAACCGCGATTCTCGAGCATCTTGCTTTGACCTCCAACATTCGATCAACATCAGGGTCACATGTTGGGTTTACAGGGAAAAATCTGAGACGGTCGCACATGTTCTCAGCAAGCCTGATCTCCAGGCAAATCGCCAGAAGCTGAGAGCCAAAAAAACCTGCTCATGCAGCGTGTTCCAAAATTCTTCGAGAACAACAAGTTTGCGAGGCTTAGTTGGAGGATGTTGGAGAATGGAGTCGCAAGTGTTTTTCTTGAAGCCTTAGTGGCCTCAGTGGCCTTCATTCTCTGAGGCCTCGCGGCCTCCCTGGGACAGTTTGACCGCGGTTCAAAGCTGCCCAGATTGGAGAGCTTGAGAGCTCTGGGACATATCAACAACGGAAGTATCAATCAGACACCAATAGTTTGCCGATGGCTGAAAGCTGTTTTCTATACCTGACATGTTGAGGAACATGGGATCACAGATTCAGTGCCCGCTCCGGAGCAACCATTGCCATTCAGAAAGCATAAGCAGGCCCTATTTCGTGCAAAATGCAGAAGAATTATTCTTTGAACTCATCAGGACATTTTACATCCAGAACTCCCAAGCCCCGTGCTATTGTGGTACCTTTCAGGTTTGATGCAACCCGCTCTTAGATTACATTGCATATAGACATATGAACAGGCTTACTATTGGAAGCGACTGTCCAGTCGGTCTGTGGATTGGTTCAAGTGGCCCCCTTCTGTCGCCATTACTCTTGCAGCAGCCTCGTGTCGCGGGTTTTCTCTTTGGTGCTGCCTACTCATTGCAAAACTACTTTCGCAAACCTTCACGGCTGGCTGAGTTTTTCGTACATTGTTGCGGCCGGCTGAGTTTTTCATACATTGTTGCGAAGTTAATGCATTTGAGGAACCGTGGTTTTAGTTCTTGCGAAGGTATGCTACTTGAACCGCCCTTCATCCGAAGACTTTTGGGTGTATGGATGCTGCTCGGATGGCTTCTCTCCAGTAGGGAACTGGCAGCACTGGACGACAATTTTCTTGGCAGAAGCACAATTCGTTTCGTGGTGCAACTGATGTACAACGCAAGTACAGCCAAGGGACTTGGAGTCTAGAAGGCATCCAGAGAATGCGAGTCCAACGGATATACCTTTGGTTTCAACTTGTCAACGAGGCAAAACACGCCTCTTCCTGCACTTTTTTGTCACAGTATACCGCTGCTGGGCAAACGATGCACAAATGTCGAATCAAATCTCAATCGCTACGAGTCTGGGATCGAGCTGCTTAGTTTCACCTGCTCCATGAGATTGAGAAAATGCCAAGCACCTGGGGCGAATGTGCCACACCCTTGACACTGATGGCAAAACACTCGCCCGAGGCTGCTGAAAGCCAAACGCTACACCAAAAACACAGAAGGTCGAGACAGAAAAATCTGATTACACCCTTACCACCTAATTAAATTTCTTGCAGCGCGTGAACTTGATGAGATAGAAGTTCAGCAATGTGTGAAACACAAACAAAAACAAAACACCTTTCTCACTTTCCCATACCATAACCGTGGAAGAAGATCAACATGACAAATCATGTTGCGTCTGCGAAATCTCGTACTGGCAAAAGACTTCAAGTCGTCTTCAAGAAGCCAATACGCTAAGCTGCAAAGTACAGGGATCAAACCTGCGTCGTGACAACCGTATCCTGAATTAGGGAAATAATGGCCTCAAACAGTTTGACCTTGTCACAGGTCAGTCAGATCAGTCCTAGTCCTAGTTATTTCACTCACAGATATGCGGAGTAACATCCCATCAGCGCACCAAGGCCCAGGTTCCAGCAGTAGGGCAAGCTGAAGGTGCCCAGGTAAAAGAAGCAGGTCACCAGCCTTCAACGAAAAAAAACAGCCATGCCATGCCTCACCTCTCAAAAAAAGGGACTGGGGCTTGGCCATGCCTTTGTTTCATGTTTGAAAAAATTGGGTAGCTGGTTTCAACCCTGAAAAGTATGCTCGTCATTGGGGATCATAATCCCAGGGCGAGCCCGCGCAGTCGAAATGCACATCAACATGTCACAACAGCCACTTTATGCGGAAATTTACAGGAAAAATGCCGCTGCACCGAACCGCGCCGCACACTTTGTACGAGCCTGCGCAGTCGAAATGCATATCAACATGTCACAAGAGCCACTTTATATGGAAATTTACAGTGCTTACCAAGTCCGGAAAGTGTTTTTTGGGCTCAAGACTCAAGACCCTGTGAATCCATCTGACTCGGAAGAACGTTCTCATCAAGCCTGGTTCTGGCTGCTACCCATGGCACACGGCAGCAACGCCCGGCCTGCCAACCCAATCATCCCCGAACCCTAAGTGTAGTGGCAGGTGGACTTGCCGGATTTCCACCATTACGAAGTCCTGCCTTGGGCACAACAGCTAGTCTCTTCGGGCGGAAGCCACATGTTTGTGAAATATGTGAAACTGTTCAGCCAGAGAGTGAAAGCGTCGTGAACATAATATGGACGAATATGTACGATATCATTTTGGACCATTGCAGTCTCACTGAACACTGCAGGTTATGTATGTTGTTTTTTGTGGCGCAAAAGCGCCTCGGATCGTAAGGCAACTTGATTGCCTCGAAAAAGAAAACGTCCTGCGTCCGAGGCACCAATCTAAGAACCCTGCTCCAGAACCTCTTCCAAGTCAAAGAATGTGGGCTGCAGTTGATTGCCCAAACAGGTTTGAAATGTTTGAAGACCAGCAGGTGTTCTCAAAAATCCGTTCTATGATCTACATGTGCATAGATGGGAATATTATCCAGGCAAGAGACCCCAAACAGTGTGGGGGGGTGGGAGGATCATGTATGATAATGTTGATGATGATGATGGTGGTGGTGATGATGGTGATGATGATGATGGTGGTGATGATGATGATCATGATCATGATCATGATGATGAGAATGACGATGAGGATGAGGATAAGGATGATGATGTTGAGGATGATGTTGAGGATGATGAGGTGCACGGGGATGGCAAATGAATAGGTTTTTGCCAATTTACCGTGACGATGGCAACGAGTAAAAGTTTCTGTGTGTAAAAGTTCTTCTGTGTACAAACTTTTCTGTGTAAATGTTTCTGCATGTAAAAATTCTTCTTTGCAAAAGCTTCTGTGTGTAAAAGCTCTCTGTGTAACAGCAGCAGCTCTTGTGTGTAAAACAAAATCTCTTCTGTGTAAAAGCTCTTCTAGGCTCTTCTGTGAAATAGTTTCTCTGTGTAAAAGTTAATCTGTGTAAAAGTTTCTGGGCGGATTTTTTTCTGTGCGAAAAAATTCCTTTGTAAAAGGCTCTGTAACAGCTGTGTAAAAAGTTTTCTATGTAAGTTCTTCTGTGTAAAAACCTGTTCTGTCTAAAAGCTTCTCTGTGTAAAAGTTCTTGTGTGTAAAAGCTTCTCTGTGTAGAGGCTCTTCTGTGTAAAAGTTCTTCTGTGTAAATTGCTCTTCTGTGTGCAAAAGCTCTTCTGTGTGTAAAGGCTCTTCTGTGTAAAAGCTCTTCTGTGTAAAGGCTCTTCCGTGCAAAAGCTTCTGTGTGTAAAAGCTCTTGTGTGTAAAAGTTCCTCTGCGTAAAGGTTTTCTGTCTAAAAGTTTCTCTGCGTAAAAGCTCTTCTGTGTGCAAAAGCTCTTCTGTGTGTAAAGGCTCTTCTGTGTAAAAGCTCTTCTGTGTAAAGGTTCTTCCGTGTAAAAGCTTCTGTGCGTAAAAGCTCTTCTGCGTAAAAGCTCTTCTGTGTGTAAAAGCTCTTCTGTGTAAAAGCTCTTCTGTGTAAAAGCTTCTCTTTGTAAAAGCTCTTCTGTGTAAAAACTTTTCTGTGTAAAACCTTCTGTGTGCAAAAGCTCTTCTCTGTAAAAGCTCTTCTGTGTGAAAAGTTTTGTGTGTGTAAATGCACAAGCTCAGCTCTTCCGTGTAAAAGCGCTTGTGTGTAAAAGCTCTTCTTTTTGTAAAAGTTCTCTGCACAAAAGCTCTTCTGTGTAAAGCTCTTCTGTGTAAAATGTTCTTCTGTGTGTAAAAGCTCTTCTGTGTGTAAAAGCTCTTCTGTGTGTGTGTAAAGGCTCTTCTGTGTAAAAGCTCTTCTGTGTAAAGGCTCTTCCGTGTAAAAGCTTCTGTGTGTAAAAGCTCTTCTGTGTAAAAGCTCTTCTGTGTGTAAACGCCCCTTCCCAGAACCGCGCGCCACACTTTGTGCAAGCCTGCGCAGTCGAACTGCACTTGGATGGACATTGCACAAGTGCCACTTTATACGGAAATTTACAGGAAAAATGCCGCAGACCAAAACCGCGCCGCAGACTTTGTGCGAGCCTGTGCAGTCGAAACGGACATCAACATGTCAGAAGAGCCACTTTACACGGAAATTTACAGGGAAAAGGCCGCCGGACAGAATTTCGCCCGGCCATCTTCAGTCTTGGCGTCCGGAAAAGGCGAAAGCCCTTTTTGGAGGTTTCACAAATCGCACAGTTGGGATCACCCGATTCGCAACCAACTCCTCGAAGAAGAAGTAGGTATGACCCACCACGAGTCCAAGAAGCTGGTCCTGAAAAGGGAAAAATTCCCCCCAAAGTCGTGTTCGTCGTCGTCTCAAAGTACTTTCCAATCAGCCACATCTTGGATGATCATCATGCACCCCACTTGCTGTCGGAATTCTCCAGGGTTGACGCTGACTCTAGATCTCGTACTCTTCATTTATCATGAGATTTTGAATCCTGGACGTTACCTCCCAGGAGAACCAACGGCAAAAAAATATGCCATCTGCGAAAAAAATCTCTCTTAGTTCGGCTTTCTCCACGTGCCTCCCATCAGAAGGGATAGAGAGAACCTCAGCGAGGCAATGTTCTGAAATGGACAAAAAATATATATATGGAAAAATAGATTGATTTGGGCCGGTCTGGTATACCATTCATCATTTCATTGTGCCTCTGATGTTTTGGAAAGGTCTACACATCACTCTACAAACCACTGTAAACAGAAATATGATGATGATGTTTCCCAAGTGAAACTGAGGGTTGGCCCCTCATCTAATCAACCAAGCAGTAGTCAAGTAGCCAGTAGGACAAGGCACCCAGGGCAAATATGGCGTGCGGATGGTGAAAAACAGCACCTGGCAGCATGTTTGTGATCTGGTTGATTGACCACGGGTCGAAAGCCATGTTCAAAAATCTCCCAGTGATCGCAAACAGCACACGCCCTTCAATCACTGGTAGCCTTGGGGCCTTGGGGATCACATTCGCATGACACCATCTGCAACCAACAACTCGTGTACCTGCATTCTTGCCGTTGGAGTCCGCTGGCCCCGAGATATGTCATGAGGTCAATCAGTGCTCCACTCACAAAGTACCTGGCACTGCAACAGGCGTGGAGTGGAACTTTGTTCAAAACTCTGATTAGAAGTTTACAATCCCCGGTATTTGGTATTTGGTCATCAGATTGGTAGGTCAGAAGACTCTCAGGGTCTAGAATCTGGATGTCTGAAGGAATCTCAAAATGACAACCAGCTATCCTAGAACTGGGTCATTGATGAGCGTGTTGCAAGATTCTTTGTCAAGGAGTTTTCAGAGGTAGCGCATGCACTAGTGACACCTACTCTTTCTGTTTGGTGCCTGAATCACATATCAAGCCTGCTGGGTCGTAGCCATAAGCAGGCACTCAGTCCTTCTGTGTTAAAAATCTGATGAGAAACATGGCGCACTGGCTCCCAAACAAGTAGGCCAGCACCACAATCATACCTCTCCACAACCGCAAGTTGTGTGAGTTGCTGCATGTTGCCGCAGCAAGAACAAGAGCCATGTCGACAAAAAGCGCATTTTATGCACAGCGCCTGCGCTACAGACCAGCATCCACAGGTACTCGGCCGATTTTCTTTGAAAGGCCACATCTTCCAGCCAGGAGCAATAGTGTACCTCTGTAACATTCAGGGTCTGCTCAAGATCACTTAAAGTCAAGACCTCACACGCTTTGCAACCGCCATGTCCGTAAAGCAGCCCGACCCTGTTTTCCTCTTGCTGGATGCTGTTCGCATGACGCCGCTGCATCACCTGTCACAGGGATGACGCAAAGAATGCGAAGGAGGGATGATAACAAGAATCTAGGATTCCTAGAAAACAAAATTAGGGGCTCCGCAGTCCCTGGTCCTCTGGTCCCCTGGTCCTCTCGTTCTATTGGTCCTCTGGTTCTTTTGGTCCCCTGGTCCCTTGGGCTTTTGGTCTCCCATCCACACAGGCGAAAGTTGACTCACACACACAGGCGTTTTTGACTCACACACACAGGCGAAAGTAGGGTCACACACACAGGCGTTTTCATTAATGAACCCACAACCACCATGAACATGGGGTGGGGTGGGGTGGGGTAATAACGTTCACTTTCGCTTGCAAACACACGCACTGAGCTGGGGTCGGGCTTTGGTTGGGTGGGGCGGGGTGGGGGTATAACTTCAGTTTCGCTTGCCAAACACACGCACTAAAGCGGGGTCCGGGGCTTTTGGTTGGGTGGGTGTGGTTGTGGGTTTTGTGTGTAAAATCACGTTCAACTTTTTCCGCTTGCAACAAACACACGCACTGAGCTGGGGTCGGGCTTTGGTTGGGTGGGGCGGGGTGGGGCAGGGTAACCTTCTCCGCTGTTATTTTACCCCTTTGAATTAAGTGAGAGTGTTGGTGTTGACAATTTTATAGTGATAATTCTGGAGACGCTGACCCTCTTTCTGAAAATACATCTATAGAATCAGAGACCCCAAGGTATTTTCAAGTTGACAATCTCTATAGAATTGCTGTCATTGAGGTCGTTTATGAGCATCATTTTCTATACACTCTCGTAGGGTCTTTTTTAGGTTGGGGGGGTTAGTTGGCCTTCTATAAAATCAGACTCCCCAAATATCATTCATTGACAGCTGACCTGAATGCTCCACTTGCTCTTGCCTAGCTTACCTTATGCATTTCCAAATTTATAGGGCTCAAAGGCTCCAAGTGTTCGAAGTCAACCTCTTTGATTTTATAGACTTGTGAAAAATGCTTGAAAGATCTTGACAGTTGCTCTGTTTCATTTTGTTTCCATCTGTTTCCATCCGCTTCCTTTTTTTAAATCCTCGCTGCTCTGGTATCTGCCAATACTTCTCTATAGAATTGAAGAACATGACATATATCCAAAGAAAACATATCCCACTATAGAATCGCAGTCCCTAAGACTCTCTGCTGACTAGTACTCAGTGCTGTATTCAACATGAAATCTCTATAGAATCAGAGACCCCAAGCTCCTCCATAAAATTGAAAGCGTTGACATTGAGTAGGTACCCCTAAACAAAGCAGGGGTTAAAACACATCATTTTCCAGGACTTAACGTTCCTGATTCTATAGAGGAAATTCCAAGAGGGATTTTAAAAGAACAAAGACCTTTATTCCATTTTATTCCCCTGTGCTCTACGTTTTCAAACTTTGCTCAAGACAGCCGAATGCACTTTCTTGATCTGTTATGATCTATTCATGTTTTCGACCACAACAGAAAGCTGGGCCTCGGCGGGTCTGAATCGTGGCGATCATGGCGAACCACCTGAAACCTTGGACGGTCACCTCGCCGTGGAATCAGGCTGAAATGTCGCTGTAGAGATTCCAAGTGCCGCCGTTCACTCTGCACAGGGGTTCGGATAAGAGTCCTGGGGTACTGCGGCAGCACAGCACGATGGTTTTGGCTTTTTTTTGATCACACTCTTGCTCCGCACTTCACTCACAACATCTGTGGATGATGGCATTGGCCAAGCAAGCCACGCACGCCACCTTTCTTAAGGAATCGGGAGAATTCCCCTGCTGCAACAGGCCAATTGAGCATCAGAAGCTCTTGAAGGATGTGGGCAAAGCCAAGAAGCAGCGGGCGCCGGCGACCCTATGCCACGGAGCTGCGCTAGCATCGGCATGAAATCAATCCTTTCAACAGTCTGCTACATCCAGACTGAAAGGAAGGACCGCACATTCGGTAATTATTAATTTCAAACCTCCACGAATCGAGATTCTTGAGCTATGCTTGATGGACCTCGCAAGCAGCAAACATTGGATATCTTCCGGAAACTGAAAACAAGAACGGAGGTGAAAGGCAATCCTGCATGCACTTACAAGATCTGCGCAAATTGAAAAAGTGCGACAACAAACTCATGGGACCAAGCCCTGCCATGCCGCTGTGCCTTTGTTTCGGGCACCGATTCGACTCTGGCGAACGCACAGGAAGTGCATGGACAACGGACAGTCTTCCCAACTTGGCAGAGCCTTCAGCCAAGACGGTGGTATCTGGAGAACGGACGCATCTGGGAGGTTAGACGTCAAATATACACCGACACTGCGGTCAGTGGAACGTGGGGAAGCTGCCCACTGTCTCCGCCAATGGGTTTCCACCCTTCTCACTGCTGCCTGATATTTAGAGGTAAGTAAACTGATATAAATTGGGTATATGTGCTGGTGGCAGCGTCCAAACGCAGGCTCTGCAAAGCTCACTGATAGGTTTGCAAAGAGAGGTTTCCTTGTGTTGCAGGCACAGATTGTAGCAGCGTAGCAGCTCTGAGGCTCGAACTACAGGGTTCGACCACAATCCCTGGTTCCAATCCCTGGTTCAGAAGCTATAGCGGCCAGAAGAGCCGTGTTCCACACGAATTTCCAGGACTATGCTGCAGTTTCTCAGATAATTTTCATGACCCAAGGCACGCTTCATGCGCAACCTAAACTTCCCCCGACCAACCCACATGAAACACTTGAAACACAGGAAGCTGTTTCCGGCGATGACTTCACATTGCATCCACATGCCAACACCCTACAACCAAGTACCTTGCTGTTCTCTTTGCTGCCAGAAGTTACAAGAACAAACTCGACCGGGCCGAGCTGAGCCTCCACTTTCACGCTCACAGAGCCACAAAGTGTTTTGGGGAGTGGGTCAAACCACTCTGAACCCCGTAAGATGTCTTCAGGTTGGGCACGAAGACTTCAATGACTGCAGAGATGGTGATGGTGAAAGACTACTTCGAGCTTTGCTGGACTATGAAGACTCAACATTCAAGCCGCTCCAATTGTATAGATCTCCGGAACCTGGTTGTGAAGACGTCAGAGATAGTGACTGCGCAGGATTCTGCATGATTGCCTGCGGCTGTGCTTCGTGTGATTATCTAAATTGTGGAAAGCAAATGCTTAGAAGGCGCCGTCATGGCTGCTCCAATGTGTAGGGAACATTCGTAGCAATTGAACCACTGCCCCATTTGTAGCGGCATTTTCTTTGTGATGCCCTATTGGTAGCAGCATTAACCGTTTGAATCAGGTACTGTAGTGTCGATATGGATCAAAATAATTCACTGGCACGGGTGACGCTTGGCTATGTTATTTGTACAAAGTACTGCGAGGTGGGGCTTGCTGGCTACAGAAACAAACGCGGACACATCAGCGGAGGTCCCAATTGCGGAACACATCACTTGGTGACGATCAAACTTGAGTGTCGATCGGCTTGGCCGGGTTATTGTATGGAACAGTCATGGTTCTGGCAAAAGTACCAAATGACCAGTCACATGTCATGGAGGCGCATTGGCACAGCTGCTAGCTTCTTTCGGCAGATGCCCATATGCCATGATCTCTCAACACTGCGTGTCATGTCAGAGTGTGACAGCTCTTTAATGTCATCTTTTTGGCTGTCCCTGGCAGCAAAGTGATGTAAGGATGTAAATTGGGTGTGCTTGTTGCAGATAGTTCCGGCGCCTCTCCACTTCTCATCATACTTATATTTTTTGACCTGTACAGTCAGAAAACGGCCGTTGCAAGCTACCAGGACGTCAAACACTAAACAGCTCCCTCTCAAGCATTCTTAACCGAACCAGTCTTGCATTCAGGCTCCTTATCTTCCAGTTTTGGCACCAAAGTTGTCAAAGAGTTTGACTTTGACAGCAACCATTGCTCTTGCGTTGCTTCAGCTTCGCTACATCTCGCGGTGGAATGGGGCAATAATCCACCAGCCTCTGTCAAAGCTCTGAGCGGCAATTGTTCAACAATGCATACTACTGAAAAACAATGAAAAACAGATGGCCTTATGGCCTTATAAAATTCAACACCCTCCGTGAGGACCTATAGAGGACCTTAAAGCCTCATCCGGCCCATGCGAAAAGGATTTCCGAATCACAATCATGGGCCGAGTATAAAACGAGAACGGGTCCGGAGACTAATGCCGAAAGCCAAGAACCACTGCAGCTTCTCTTCTGTCTTGAATGGCAGCTCTTAGCAAAGCTTACATATCCCAAAGCCCAAACAGGCTGGGATCAACAAATTCAGCAGAACTGGAAAAGCTCGACAAAGCGGTGACTTTTCAAGCCTTTCACCCAAATCTGCAAATTGGAGTTGCCTGGATTTGGGCGTGTCTGTGTTTCAATCTACCACTTAAGTACAGGTACTGAATGGAGGCTGGCCCACACCTCGAAGTGCAGCAGTTTGCATGTTTGTCAAAAAGCATTTTGCGCATCATCTTGCAAGCTTCCAAGGACCCAAGTTGGGTTTCAGAAGGGTCAGGTCTCACCAAATGCGGCTTGCTTAATGAGGGGCTTGTGCTTTGGAACAAACGGGTTACTTTTTCAGGATTTGGTCATGAGTCATGACTCCTTTGGGCTGATCTTACTAAAACTGACGGAATGAGGGGGAAGAGACATACACAAAGAAGCTAGTCAAGGATTGACATGGCTTGCAAAAAAATGTCAAGTTAGGCCTGCTCCCCAAACCGAGATGGAATTCACGCGGCGGCCAATACTGGCCCTCACTTGGAAGGAAGGAGCTGGAAGCCTGCGGGAAACAGCTGTTTCAAGCACCCGCACATAAAATCTGCAAATCCGTCCGACAAAACGATGCCTCGCAAACTTGGCCCTTCTTTGGAACAGGATCTGAAATCGTTGGCCAACCTCTCACAAGCCATAATCTTATTGTGAGGGCCATGACCCGTTTTAATGAACTGACAATTTGTCTGCACATGCCTAGATGGACAGCATACACTTTGCACTTCCTTGGGTCAAACCCGTGCTAACAACAAGTTTTAACCGCGATTCTCGAGCATCTTGCTTTGACATCCAACATTCGATCAACATCAGGGTCACATGTTGGGTTTACAGGGAAAAATCTGAGACGGTCGCACATGTTATCTCAGCAAGCCTGATCTCCAGGCAAATCGCCAGAAGCTGAGAGCCAAAATACCCTGCTCATGCAGTGTGTTCCGAAATTCTTCGAGAACGACAAGTTTGTGAGGCTTCGTTGGAGGATGTTGGAGGATGGAGTCGCAAGTGTTTTTCTTGAAGCCTTAGTGGCCTCAGTGGCCTTCATTCTCTGAGGCCTCGCGGCCTCCCTGGGACAGTTTGACCGCGGTTCAAAGCTGCCCAGATTGGAGAGCTCGAGAGCTCTGGGACATATCAACAACGGAAGTATCAATCAGACACCAATAGTTTGCCGATGGCTGAAAGCTGTTTTCTATACCTGACATGTTGAGGAACATGGGATCACAGATTCAGCGCCCGCTCTGGAGCAACCACTGCCATTCAGAAAGCATAAGCAAGCCCTATTTCGTGCAAAATGCAGAAGAATTATTCGTTGAACTCATCAAGACATTTTACATCCGGAACTCCCAAGCCCCCTGCTATTGTGGTGCCTTTCAGGTTTGATGCAACCCGCTCTTAGATTACATTGCATATAGAATCATATAGACATATGAACAGGCTTAATATGGGGGCGACTGTCCAGTCGGTCTGTGGATTGGTTCAAGTGGCCCCCTTCTGTCGCCATTACTCTTGCAGCAGCCTCGCATCGCGGGTTTTCTCTTTGGTGGTGCCTACTCATTGCAAAACTACGTTCGCAAACCTTCACGGCTGGCTGAGTTTTTCGTACATTGTTGCGGCCGGCTGAGTTTTTCATACATTGTTGCGAAGTTAATGCATTTGAGGAACCGTGGTTTTAGTTCGTGCGAAGGTATGCTACTTGAACCGCCCTTCATCCGAAGACTTTTGGGTGTTTGGATGCTGCTCGGATGACTTCTCTCCAGTTGGGAACTGGCAGCACTGGACGACAATTTTCTTGGAAGAAGCACAGTTCGTTTCGTGGTGCAACTGATGTACAACGCAAGCACAGCCAAGGGATCTGGAGTCTATAGAAGGTATCCAGAGAATGCGAGTCCAACGGATATACCTGATACCTTTGGTTTCAACTTGTCAGCGGGGCAAAACACGCCTCTTCCTGCACTTTTTTATCACAGTATACTACGCTTCTGGGCAAACAATGCACAAATATGCACAAATGTCGAATCAAATCTCAATCGCTACGAGTCTGGGATCGAGCTGCTTAGTTTCACCTGCTCCATGAGATTGAGAAAATGCCAAGCACCTGGGGCGAATGTGCCACACCCTTGACACTGATGGCAAAACACTCGCCCGAGGCCGCTGAAAGCCAAACGCTACACCAAAAAACACCAGGTCGAGACAGAAAAATCTGATTACACCCTTACCACCTAAATTTTTGATGAGATAGAAGTTCAGTACTGTGTGAAACACGAAAACAAAACACCTTTCTCACTTTCCCATACCATGACCGTGGAAGAAGATCAACATGACAAATCATGTTGCGTCTGCGAAATCTCGTACTGGCAAAAGATTTCAAGTCGTCTTCAAGAAGCCAATACGCTAAGCTGCAAAGTACAGCGATCAAACCTGCGTCGTGACCAATACCCCAACCTTGGACGATAAGCAACATGGAACAACCGTATCCTGAATTAGGGAAATAATGGCCTCAAACAGCTTGACCTTGTCACACATCAGTCAGATCAATCCTAGCTATTTCACTCACAGATATGCGGAGTAACATCCCATCAGCGCACCAAGACCCAGCTTCCAGCAGTAGGGCAAGCTGAAGGTGCCCAGGTAGAAGAAGCTGGTCACCAGCCTTGAACGAAAAAAAACAGCCATGCCATGCCTCAACTCTCAAAAAAAGGGAAAGGGGCTTGGCCATGCCTCCGTTTCATTTTTGAAAAAAACTGGGTAGCTGGTTTCAACCCTGAAAAGTATGCTCGTCATTGGGGATCATCATCCCAGTGCGAGCCCGCGCAGTCAAAATGCACATCAACATGTCACAAGAGCCACTTTCTGCGGAAATCTACAGGAAAAATGAAGCGCGTCGAAATATTGAAGCATTGGAGCATTGGTTTAAAGCCACCTCAGTTTGAAGGAACATCGATCCAAGATGCTCCAAGAATCAGGTTCTGTACATTTCTGGACCATGAATGGCCATGTTGAATCATCCCTGAGGCAAAAAGATAGGACAAAAAATGGAAAAAAGAGAGAGGAAGATAGACGAAGTCTCTGTGTCCTTTTCAGTTTTCTTACTCAACTTGAAGCAGAAACTTCATCCCAAAACATGTCTGTTACTGTGTGCATGTGGGTGTGTTGGCACCTCTCATCACATTGCTTCAGCGGACTGATATGACAAGGTTACATGTCCTCATGAGCACCAGGTTCCCAACAATCCGTCGAAGCAAGGATTTCGAGTGCCTTTCGATCTCAGACCACAGTCGATCACACACTACCAATGTCAATTTGTAGCATTCCTATCTGAAGATACCGCCGCGCCGCGCATAAGAAAAAGAAGTGGAAGAGGCAAAGATACAACAACTCGACAGAATACAAACAAAGACAACGAACCATGAGACAAAACCAACGAAATTTAAACAACAATACTAATTCTAATGCAAAAAACAATATAGAGGTGATGTTCGTCTCAGTCCAACCGCGGACTGTTCCGAGCTCAAGAGATGTGGAGATTTCGGAAGCATAAGTCACCATGTGTGGTCCACGGCCGGACCATACCCAAAAGATTTCACAAAAATGTTTCGAAAAGTGGGATGAAAGATGATGAAAGCCAACTGAGCCAACTTTTCCTGCCTTAGCAGGCCACACGGCAAAGGTTTCTGCCGTAGACTGCAGGGGCAACGTTCACCTCAGGTTGCAGGAATATCAATCTGGGAATGGATTTAATATAACATGATTAAACCACCCCTAACGGTCAAATCTTGTGGAATCTGTCTGTGGAATCTAGTTGCGCCAGGTTCCGGGCTGCTGGAGCGACTCGCGAAATCCAAGGGCCTGTCATCGGTGTGTTTAACTTGAAACCAATATTTCGCTCCACACCACACACCACCATTCGCGACAGGAGCCCATTCACCTTTCAGGAGTTTCCAAACCTCTTAGTGGATTGAGTCTCCATACAATATCATTTCATTGTTCGTATTTCTGCTCATATGCACGACACACACCATGCACATTACTACGCGGTGCATTTCGGCTCTACCCCGGGAATGCCCGAAATAGCCTCCACAGCGAGGAACCATCGACGCCCTGCTGCATCACACAGGCATCGGCAGCACTGACTGTGGGGGTGGCGGCATCCCTGGCGTGGTGAGGGTGGAGCCCGGAGGGCCTCTGCCACCATGGCTGCCACCCCGGGGACACCGTTGCCAGCTCCGGCATCTGGGTGGAGGGGCAGGGGAAAGGCCAAATGCGCAGGTGGGCAAGGGATGTGGTGGGAGGGTTCCGGGCGGCAGCTTGGAAGTAAACCACTCGGGGCCGAAGCTTGGGAGAGGGCTCATTGACCCAACTTTCCCGTCTTGCACACCTGGCCAGCGATGATATAATGTGACAGGGCAATATGGTGCCAAAGTTATGATATGTTCTATAATGACTCTAATGATTGTCCAGTCAAATGCCTGTTGTCTGTTTCGGTCCGCTGACAGTAGGATATGGAGTTCAAAGGTACTTTTAGGATTTCGTAGGTAGCACTCAGTTCGTGTTTTTCTGATGTCCACCGCCTGTTATCAGCTAGAAGCATGGTACTGCGGCTCTCATAACTTACCTGTTTCGAGGGAGTCGCATGGAGTCACCACCCGGACCTTTCGGTTGGAAGGTCACCATCTTCTCAATCTCGTTCGTCAGTCCAAAGCCTTGGCTTCAAGTTTGAATGATGGGGTGGGCACGCCGGGCAGCTTGGGCAAGTTGAGCACTGCCTTACATTTTGAGCAACTCACAAGTCACTTAGAACAACAGCGAAAAAAATCACTCAAAAGGTAAAACCACGCAAAACCATGTAAAACAACTGCCCAAGCAAAGGAAACAAAAGCTGTTTGGCTGTGGGGGCTAGTCTGGGCATGGCGCACTGGCTCCCAAACAAGTAGGCCAGCACCACAATCACACCTCTCCACAACCGCAAGTCGTGTGAGTTGCTGCATGTTGCCGCAGCAAGAACAAGAGCCATGTCGACAAAAAGCGCATTTTATGCACAGCGCCTGCGCTACAGACCAGCATCCACAGGTACTCGGCCGATTTTCTTTGAAAGGCCACATCTTCCAGCCAGGAGCAATAGTGTACCTCTGTAACATTCAGGGTCTGCTCAATATCACTTAAAGTCAAGACCTCACACGCCTTTTGCAACCGCCATGTCCATGAAGCAGCCCGACCCTGTTTTCCTCTTGTTGGATGCTGTTCGCATGACGCCGCTGCATCACCTGTCACAGGGATGACGCAAAGAACGCGAAGGAGGGATGATAACAAAAACCTAGGATTCCTAGAATTAAAGGACCGGATAACCCCACAAGTCAACTTCTCCCAATAATGAGCATCAAAGGTTGTAGCAGGGACGGGAAAGGAAAGGGAAAGGAGGCGGTGAAGGATCGAGAAGTTAAAACAGTTGTGTGTGACAAAGTGGAATGTGAAAGATGGTGTGTGTGACAAAGCAAAGAAGGTATGTGAAAAGATAGTATGCATGTATGTATGTATGTATGTATGTATGTATGTATGCATGTATGCATGTATGTATGTATGTATGTGTGTGACAAAGTTGTGTGTGAAAGATGGCATAAGAAACCACTGGATGTGAGATTGTGCCACGCCTGCCACGCAAAACGAAAGTGGATGTGAGATTGTGCCACGCCTGCCACGTGGAACCAAAGTGGATGTGAGATTGTGCCACGCCTGCCACGCAAAGTGCTGCGGCGTCACGGGCGACCAAAACCAGCCCAAGCGCGCCACCCAGTGCCATAAGTGCCACGCCTGCCACGCCTGCCACGCCTGCCACGCCTGCCACGCCTGCCACGCCTGCCATGCAAAACGAAGGTGGATGTGAGATTGTGCCAGGCCTGCCACGCAAAACGAAAGTGGGTGTGAGATTGGGCCACGCCTCCCACGTGGAACCAAAGTGGATGTGAGATTGTGCCACGCCTGCCACGCAAAGTGCCGCGGCGTCACGGGCGACCAAAACCAGCCCAAGCGCGCCACCCAGTGCCCTAAGTGCCACGCCTGCCACGCAAAACGAAGGTGGAGGTGAGATTGCGCCACGCCTGCCACACAAAACGAAAGTGGATGCGAGATTGCGCCACGCCTGCCACGTGAAACCAAAGTGGATGCGAGATTGTGCCACGCCTGCCACGCAAAGTGCCACGGCGTCACGGGCGACCAAAACCAGCCCAAGCGCGCCACCCAGTGCCCTAAGTGCCACGCCTGCCACGCAAAACGAAGGTGGATGTGAGATTGTGCCACGCCTGCCACGCAAAACGAAAGTGGATGTGAGATTGCGTCAGGCCTGCCACGCAAAACGAAAGTGGATGTGAGATTGTGCCACGCCTGCCACGTGGAACCAAAGTGGATGTGAGATTGTGCCACGCCTGCCACGCAAAGTGCCGCGGCGTCACGGGCGACCAAAACCAGCCCAAGCGCGCCACCCAGTGCCATAAGTGCCACGCCTGCCACGCCTGCCACGCCTGCCACGCCTGCCACGCCTGCCACGCCTGCCATGCAAAACGAAGGTGGATGTGAGATTGTGCCAGGCCTGCCACGCAAAACGAAAGTGGGTGTGAGATTGGGCCACGCCTCCCACGTGGAACCAAAGTGGATGTGAGATTGTGCCACGCCTGCCACGCAAAGTGCCGCGGCGTCACGGGCGACCAAAACCAGCCCAAGCGCGCCACCCAGTGCCATGAGCGCCACGCCTGCCACGCAAAACGAAGGTGGATGTGAGATTGTGTCAGGCCTGCCACGCAAAACGAAAGTGGATGTGAGATTGTGCCACGCCTGCCACGTGAAACCAAAGTGGATGCGAGATTGTGCCACGCCTGCCACGCAAAGTGCCGCGGCGTCACGGGCGACCAAAACCAGCCCAAGCGCGCCACCCAGTGCCATGAGTGCCACGCCTGCCACGCAAAACCAAGGTGGATGTGAGATTGTGCCACGCCTGCCACGCAAAACGAAAAGGTATAAGGACTGTGAGATTTTTTGTGCGCACGTCCCTCGCCACTGGAACCAAGTGTATGTCGACAGAATGTGCCACGCCTGCCACGCAAAGTGTAAGATGGTGCGTGACATGTTTGTGAAATGTATGTGACAAAGATGGTATGTGACAGATGGTGTGTGAAAGATGGTGTGTGAAAGATGGTGTGTCGAAAGATGGTGTGTCGAAAGATGGTGCGTGACAAAGCTGTGTGTGAAAGATGGTATGTGACAAAGATGGTGTGTGACAAAGTTGTCTGTGAATGGTGGTATGTGACAAAGATGGTATGTGACAGATGGTGTGTGAAAGATGGTGTGTCAGAAAGTTGTATGTGAAAGATGGTATGTGACAAAGATGGGTGTGAAAGATGGTGCGTGACAAAGTTGTGTGTGAAAGATGGTATGTGACAAAGATGGTGTGTGACAAAGTTGTATGTGAATGATGGTATGTGACAAAGATGGTATGTGACAGATGGTGTGTGAAAGATGGTGTGTCGAAAGATGGTGCGTGACAAAGTTGCGTGTGAAAGATGGTATGTGACAAAGATGGTGTGTGAAAGATGGTGTGTCGAAAGATGGTGCGTGACAAAGTTGTGTGTGAAAGATGGTATGTGACAAAGATGGTGTGTGACAAAGATGGTGTGTGACAAGCGGGAGGCGGGAGGCGGGAGGCGAATCAAAAACAAAACCCCACACAAAGTTGTGGGGAAAAGAAAATTAGGGGCTCCGCAGTCCCTGGTCCTCTGGGTCCCTTGTCCTCTGGTTCTATTGGTCCTCTGGTTCTTTTGGTCCCCTGGTCGCTTGGGCTTTTGGTCTCCTGGTTTTCTTGGTCTCCTGGTCTCCTAGTCCTCTTGGTCCCCTGGTCCCTTGGTCTTGGTCTCCTGGTCCTCTGGTCTTCTGTCCTCTGGTTGCTTTAGTCAATTGGTCGTGCTGTTTGGTTCTGCTGCACCCTTGACACACGCACAAACCAGCCACCACCAACAATATTTCAAAACCCCAACGACCCTCAATAGAGGTGACAATCAAAAATGACCAACGGAGGAGCACAGAGTAGAGGAAACAATCCAATAGCAATGAACGCTCTGCCCCAGCCGCCCTCCAGCTTTTTCAACTTTTGCTGTAATAAGTTGACCTGGGTAAGCATGGTCGTTGTACACAATACATGAAAGAATTTGGATGCACCTCTCGCTCTGGTTGCTGATTCAAGTCTTCTTTTCTGGGTATCTTCACTTTGCGGCTAGTACCATTCAAAATGAATCCACAATGCTGCAAATACCTTGCCCAGTGAATTTCCCGACTTTTACAACTACCATACAACATGGCAACAAAAAGGTTTGAGCTCCAAAATGTTACAAATACCATACAACATCAGAGTTTTTGTTTCCAAACTCCAAAATACTGCGTATACACTACAAAATTAGAGTTTCTCTTTACCAAATGCTGCATATACCATTCAAAATGAAAGGTCCGAGCTCCAAAATGCTGCAAACACCATAGAAAATGAAAGGTTGTAGTTGTAATTAGCTGCAAAATACAACAAATGCCCTACAACATGAGGGGTTATAGCTCGAAAATGCTGCAAATACCATGTAATATTATAGTTGCATTTCCAAAATGCGGCAAATACCATGCAAAATGTACGGTTCTATCTGCAAATTGCTGCATAGACCATGCACAATGAGAGGTTCAAACTCCAAAACGCGGTATATACTACACAAACCTAGAGGTTCCTTAAATACTTTTTCGAGCGTCTTAGGTGTTTTTTCCCAATGTCAAAACGGGGTCTGAGTCTTAAGTTTTTTTCCAATGGAATTCAATCTTTTTTCCAGGTCTACCCCGCGAAGGACAAACCCCAAACTGGCACTGATCTCCCATGCTGCCAACTGCCCCTAGCAAAAAGGCGTTTAAAAGAACAAAGGCCTTTATTCCATTTTATTCCCCTGTGCTCTACGTTTTCAAACTTTGCTCAAGACAGCTGAATGCACTTTCTTGATCTGTTCATGTTTTCGACCACAACAGAAAGCTGGGCCTCGGCGGGTCTGAATCGTGGCGATGGCGAACCACCTGAAACCTTGGACGGTGACCTCGCCGTGGAATCAGGCTGCAATTTGGCTGTAGGGATTCCAAGTGCCGCCGTTCACTCTGCACAGGGGTTCGGACAAGAGACCTGGGGTACTGCGGAAACACAGCACGATGGTTTTGGCTTTTTTTTGATCACACTCTTGCTCCGCACTTCACTCACAACATCTGTGGATGATGGCATTGGCCAAGCAAGCCACGCACGCCACCTTTCTTAAGGAATCGGGAGAATTCCTCTGCTGCAACGGGCCAATTGAGCATCAGAAGCTCTTGAAGGATGTGGGCAAAGCCAAGAAGCAGCGGGCGCCGGCGACCCTAAGCCACGGAGCTGCGCTGGCATCTCTGGCATGAAATCAATCCTTTCAACAGTCTGCTACATCCAGACTCAAAGGAAGGACCGCATATTAGGCAATCATTAATTTCAAACCTCCACGAATCGAGATTCTTGAGCTATGCTTGATGGACCTCGCAAGCAGCAAACATTGGATATTCCGGAAATTGAAAACAAGAACGGAGGTGAAAGGCAATCCTGCATGCACTTACAAGATCTGCGCAATTTGAAAAAATGCGACAACAAACTCATGGGACCAAGCCCTGCCGTGCCGCTGTGCCTTTGTTTCGGGCACCGATTCGACTCTGGCGAACGCACAGGAAGCGCATGGACAACGGACAGTCTTCCCAACTTGGCAGAGCCTTCAGCCAAGACGGTGGTATCTGGAGAACGGACGCATCTGGGAGGTTAGACGTCAAATATACACCGACACTGCGGTCAGTGGAACGTGGGGAAGCTGCCCACTGTCTCCGCCAATGGGTTTCCACCCTTCTCACTGCTGCCTGATATTTAGAGGTAAGTAAACTGATATAAGTTGGGTATAGAGCTATGTGCTGGTGGCAGCGTCCAAACGCAGGCTCTGCAAAGCTCACTGATAGGTTTGCAAAGAGAGGTTTCCTTGTGTTGCAGGCACAGATTGTAGCAGCGTAGCAGCTCTGAGGCTCGAACTACAGGGTTCGACCACAATCCCTGGTTCCAATCCCTGGTTCAGAAGCTATAGCGGCCAGAAGAGCCGTGTTCCACACGAATTTCCAGGACTATGCTGCAGTTTCTCAGATAATTTTCATGACCCAAGGCACGCTTCATGCGCAACCTAAACTTCCCCCGACCAACCCACATGAAACACTTGAAACACAGGAAGCTGTTTCCGGCGATGACTTCACATTGCATCCACATGCCAACACCCTACAACCAAGTACCTGGCAGTTCTCTTTTCTGCCAGAAGTTACAAGAACAAACTCGACCGGGCCGAGCTGAGCCTCCACTTTCACGCTCACAGAGCCACAAAGTGTTTTGGGGAGTGGGTCAAACCACTCTGAACCCCGTAAGATGTCTTCAGGTTGGGCACGAAGACTTCAATGACTGCAGAGATGGTGATGGTGAAAGACTACTTCGAGCTTTGCTGGACTATGAAGACTCAACATTCAAGCCGCTCCAATTGTATAGATCTCCGGAACCTGGTTGTGAAGACGTCAGAGATAGTGACTGCGCAGGATTCTGCATGATTGCCTGCGGCTGTGCTTCGTGTGATTATCTAAATTGTGGAAAGCACATGCTTAGAAGGCGGCGTCATGGCTGCTCCAATGTGTAGGGAACATTCGTAGCAATTGAACCACTTGCTGCCCCATTTGTAGCGGCATTTTCTTTGTGATGCCGTATTGGTAGCAGCATTAACCGTTTGAATCAGGTACTGTAGTGCCGATATGGATCAAAATAATTCACTGGCACGGGTGACGCTTGGCTGTGCTATTTGTACAAAGTACTGCGAGGTGGGGCTTGCTGGCTACAGAAACAAACGCGGACACATCAGCGGAGGTCACAATTGCGGAACACATCACTTGGTGACGATCAAACTTGAGTGTCGATCGGCTTGGCCGGGTTATTGCATGGAACAGTCATGGTTCTGGCAAAAGTACCAAATCACCAGTCACATGTCATGGAGGCGCATTGGCACAGCTGCTACTGTAGCTTCTTTCGGCAGGATGCCCATATGCCATGATCTCTCAACACTGCGTGTCATGTCAGAGTGTGACAGCTCTTTAATGTCATCTTTTTGGCTGTCCCTGGCAGCAAAGTGATGTAAGGATGTAAATTGGGTGTGCTTGTTGCAGATAGTTCCGGCGCCTCTCCACTTCTCATCATACTTTTATTTTTTGACCTGTACAGTCAGAAAACGGCCGTTGCAAGCTACCAGGACGTCAAACACTAAACAGCTCCCTCTCAAGCATTCTTAACCGAACCAGTCTTGCATTCAGGCTCCTTATCTTCCAGTTTTGGCACCAAAGTTGTCAAAGAGTTTGACTTTGACAGCAACCATTGCTCTTGCGTTGCTTCAGCTTCGCTACATCTCGCGGTGGAATGGGGCAATAATCCACCAGCCTCTGTCAAAGCTCTGAGCGGCAATTGCTCAACAATGCATACTACTGAAAAACAATGAAAAACAGATGGCCTTATGGCCTTATAAAATTCAACACCCTCCGTGAGGACCTATAGAGGACCTTAAAGCCTCATCCGGCCCATGCGAAAAGGATTTCCGAATCACAATCATGGGCCGAGTATAAAACGAGAACGGGTCCGGAGACTAATGCCGAAAGCCAAGAACCACTGCAGCTTCTCTTCTGTCTTGAATGGCAGCTCTTAGCAAAGCTTACATATCCCAAAGCCCAAACAGGCTGGGATCAACAAATTCAGCAGAACTGGAAAAGCTCGACAAAGCGGTGACTTTTCAAGCCTTTCACCCAAATCTGCAAATTGGAGTTGCCTGGATTTGGGCGTGTCTGTGTTTCAATCTACCACTTAAGTACAGGTACTGAATGGAGGCTGGCCCACACCTCGAAGTGCAGCAGTTTGCATGTTTGTCAAAAAGCATTTTGCGCATCTTCTTGCAAGCTTCCAAGGACCCAAGTTGGGTTTCAGAAGGGTCAGGTCTCACCAAATGCGGCTTGCTTAATGAGGGGCTTGTGCTTTGGAACAAACGGGCTACTTTTTCAGGATTTGGTCATGAGTCATGACTCCTTTGGGCTGATCTTACTAAAACTGACGGAATGAGGGGGAAGAGACATACACAAAGAAGCTAGTCAAGGATTGACATGGCTTGCAAAAAAAATGTAATTAGTAAGAGAGGCCTGCTTTTGCTCCTGCTGCTTCCCTCTAACGGGGGAGAGTATGGCCTTGCTCCTGCTGCTCACTCCTGCTCAATTTAGGCCTGCTCACCTTACTTGGCTGCTGCTCCCCAAACCAAAACCTAGATGTGGAATTCCAGCGTCGGCGGCCATACTACTGGCCCTCTACTGACTTGCTTGGCCCTCACTTTATGGACGGAAAGGAGCTTGGAAGCCCTGCGGGAAACAGTGTTTCAGAATTTCATACATCCAAAGCACCCAGCGCACCCGCACATAAAATCTGCAATCCGAACCGTCGTCCGACAAAAACGATGCCGTCCTCTGTCGCAAACTTGGCCCTTCTTTGGAACAGGATCTGAAATCGTTGGCCAAGCTCTCACAAGCCGTAATCTTATTGTGAGGGCCACGACCCGTTTTAATGAACTGACAATTTGTCTGCACATGCCTAGATGGACAGCATACAATTTGCACTTCCTTGGGTCAAACCCGTGCTAACAACAAGCTTTAACCGCAATTCTCGAGCATCTTGCTTTGACATCCAACATTCGATCAACATCAGGGTCACATGTTGGGT
>CAMXCT020003294.1:0-69687 GCA_947184155.2 Cladocopium goreaui
TCCAGTATAAAATACATCCACAAAAAGTTGATGGAACTTTTTTCCAGTATAAACCTCTACAAATACCATCCACAAAAAGTTGGGTCAAGGCACACGCCGCATCGGTGCCGGGATTGCAGCCGTTGACCTCCTCCAAGGCCCCCTGACCTGGTCTGCTGGTCTTTCACATGGACATTGAGATAGATGATTATAGGGTAACTACCATCTGGTTATTTAGCATAGCCATGGAAAATCACCATTTTTTATAGGTAAACCATCTATAAATGGGTCATTTTCAATAGCTATGTAAAATAGCCAGAGGGTACATGTAAATATAGGAACTAGTACTTTATACTACCTCCTGTGCCTGGCGGTCTGGCCCGCCCTCCACATATTTAAATGGTGTTACCGTAGATAATTCATGAGCATTCCATGTTTTTTGGTTGATCACGTTTATAACAGGACAGCCCAGAGCTGTTCTTTTTTCGCTCCAGTTGGGAGATGAAATCACTATACGGCCTGCTGGCAGTATGCAAAGTACTAGCAAAAAGGAACAGATCGTGCGTTTGGAGCAATCATGGTGTAGCAATATTATCAATACTATTCTGGTACTGGTATATACCAACATAGTACCAACATAATACCAACATAATACCAACATAATACCAACATAATACCAACATAATACCAACATAATACCAACATAATACCAACATAATACCAACATAATACCAACATAATACCAACATAATACCAACATAGTACCAACATAATACCAACATAATACCAACATAATACCAACATAATACCAACATAATACCAACATAATACCAACATAATACCAACATAATACCAACATAATACCAACATAATACCAACATAATACCAACATAATACCAACATAATACCAACATAGTACCAACATAATACCAACATAATACCAACATAATACCAACATAATACCAACATAATACCAACATAATACCAACATAATACCAACATAATACCAACATAATACCAACATAATACCAACATAATACCAACATAATACCAACATAATACCAACATAATACCAGCATAATACCAACATAATACCAACATAATACCAACATAATACCAACATAGTACCAACATAATACCAACATAATACCAACATAATACCAACATAGTACCAACATAATACCAACATAATACCAACATAATACCAACATAATACCAACATAATACCAACATAATACCAACATAATACCAACATAGTACCAACATAATACCAACATAATACCAACATAATACCAACATAATACCAACATAATACCAACATAATACCAACATAATACCAACATAATACCAACATAATACCAACATAATACCAACATAATACCAACATAATACCAACATAATACCAACATAATATAGCAAATATCATGATAACATTGATAATAATGATATACCAAAAATTCTGGTGCAAATTTTGACCTATCCCCAAGTGCCCAAGTGACACATCCTGGCACTCTCAAAATGGTCTCTGCAAAAATGGCCACGTCGCAACCTTCGTTTACCAACCAATACCGCTCAACATCCAAAAAAGTGTCGCAAAAAATCATCTGTAAACCAAGAAAACCCTCCAAAAAACCATCCAAAACCCCCCAAAAAAACAGGCCAAAACCGACATTGTGCGGCATTTTGTTACCCAAAACCACCTTGCTGAACCCCCTGGGAGTCCGTACAGAAGAGGCCGGTGGAACCGCGCCCGTAGGAGGCGATGTTGCGGCGACGCATGGTGATCCCCAGACCTGTGGGGTTTTTCCATTGATCTGGAGGAAAAAACCACTGGAAACCCTTGGACCACTGGTATTACCCTCTGGTAAACTGACATAGCTATGGAAAATCACCATTTTTAATGGGAAAACTCACTATTTCTATGGTCATTTTCAATAGCTATGTTAAATTACCAGAGGGTACCATGGCTATATCACGCTGATTGTTTGGTTCCGAGGCTTGGAAGTGATGCAAAAACTAATTGGTGATCATCTGGGAATCTGACTTGGCAATTGCTTCCTTCATCTGCTTCGACCATTGGTTACCCTCTTTCAATCCAAGGTGCAAAAAGAACCATCGGGAGGGTGATACTTCCCAGTTGTGTAAGTATACCTTTATCCTATATCATGTTTGCCACAAAAAATCTAGGTGTACTGTTTGGGGGGTGTAGGGGTGGAGCCTGCTAAGCATCATTCCTAACTTCCTTTGGATCACAAATCAGTGTCTAATATGACTCCACTGTCGTCCAAATTCGCTGCTTTCCGAAGTAAACAGTGGATGACCAAAGCACGTACACTTTACAATACCGATTCGCATCTGAGTCGCTTCCCATGTCGCAACCAATGCATTGATGAAATCCCAAAATCAATGCAAGACAGCAGGGATTCACTGTTCTGTCTTTTTGCAGGCACCCCTGTCACAAAAAATAAATAAAACCCTCAAAAACACTCTCATCTAAGGACACCACACTCTGGTACCTAAACCATCCATTTAAACATATTCAAACCACCAGAAAAACCAGATCCCGTCACCCTTCGGAATCCAAGTGACAACTGGCTGAGCATTGGCTCCATTGACTCCATCCTGTATACAAACAATCCTTGGCGGCTTCACAGGGCGTGTCCACGTTGCAGAACTTGGTCTCCTCGTGCACGGCTGGACGAAGGTGGAATGGACATGGGGGGATACCGGGATTCCAACGGGGAAAATGATGGTAAACTGGTAAACACGTGAAAACACATGACAGCATCGTAAAATTTTGCCTAAACCCCTAATTTCAGACAAAGCCGAGTGGAAGCTTTGATGAAAACCATGGTGAGGATGGGGTTGAGAGCATGAGGGATTGTTTTGGGAGGTCTAACATGTTTTACTGGGCAGATTTAGGCCAAAGCTGTGGTCTTTGAACGTCATCACACAATTGTTCTTTTTGGGGAAATGGATGGTAGTTCTTCATTTCTGTTGGTTTTGGAGAGGGCCACGAATCTATGTAGTCAAATTGTCACGATTCCCAAAGCTGAAATGAGCCAAATTGCCAGATTGGCTACAGAGACCCCAAAGAAAACATTCCGACTAAGTTGTCTGAGGAAAAACGACAAGTCTTGAGAAGTTTTACATGGGGGTTTCCCAAAAATGGGGGTACCCCAAAATGGATGGTTCTTTTGGAAAATCCAATTTGTTTTGATGATTTGGGGGTACCCCCAATTTGAGAAACCTCCAAAACCTGTCCGCTTAGTCTCAGGCGCAGTCAAAGATGCGGAGGCTCAAAGCAACGAGGTTTTTTGACATCGCCAGCTGCTACATTCAAGAGAGAATCTCATCTACTGTTGATTCCCTTATAGTTTCTATTTGAACCATTCTCAATACCCTCTGGTAAACTAACATAACTATGGAAAATCACCATTTTTAATGGGAAAACTCACTATTTCGACTGGGCCATGTTCAATAGCTATTTTGACATAACCAGAGGGTACAACAATCTGAAACATTGGATTCATCAATATCAAAAATAGACATGTCCTCCTCCCATGGGTAGATATCCATAGAAAAAAACAGTTCTCCAGGGCTGTCCTTGTCATCTCCGATGGGGGGATTTCCACAGCTGTTGGCCATTCGCTTCACCTTCAGGACAGAAGGTACGGCTGGATCCATAGGGAATGTGTAAAAGATATATGAAAAGATGACTTATTTGGCAAGTCATGTTCCCTTATACAGCAAGTGCAAGTGTTAGTGTTGCTTCATTCTCATCAGGTTTTTTGACCAGAATTTTTTCGCATTCCAAATCGCTTGAAAAATCGTTGACTTCAAAGTCTCCCTTAAAGGTCTTAGATCCAACATCTTCCATTTCAATGGTGTCATCCTGTTGAGGAGTTTCCCTCACCTCTCGCGTGCGTGAGGTTACTCCGCCACCGCAACTGGAACTGCATGGCGTCCAACTCTGCCAACCTGCCCAGAGTCCATTGATGCCTGGGAGCGATGGGATGGCTGTTAGAACATGATTCTAAGAAAATCCTGAGGTCTTGTGAGTCTTGTGGATGGTAGAATCATATATGAATTATATAACAAAATAGATCATAGAATGGATGGTACTTAGCATAAATGGATCGTGATTATCATTTTATCAATCTGCAATTTAGGAATCTATCATTGAAACACTCATGTAGCTTCTTCAAACAGGCCTTCTTTAGATATAGGTCGCCCATATATGGAAACTAAGAAAAACTAAATAAACCTAATTGAATGATAGGCAAAAATGAAACATGTTGAAACGCCTTTGTCAGAAAGGTAAAATGACATGGTGTCCCCTTGAACCAACCATGGAATTAACAAATGGTAGTAATCGTATTGGTACTTACATACCAAATCATTCATGTATGGATAGTATCTTCAGAACAGGCCAATCTTAAATGGCCCGCTACAAAGGACGGTTCCATTGGGGGGTATACTCCATGATATCCCAGTCAAAGCAGATTGTTTTTGGGGAGCGAGGTTCCAATCTTGGCTGAACTCCTTGGTAAATTGCCGCTATGGGGGGAAAACATGAAGCATCAGATTTTGGGGTACCCATCGGTACCCCATTGTTCAGACAAAGAAACAGAATACCATAATTTTCTGGTGATTTGCAGGGCCAACAGTTCTGCGAGCACTGACTAACGTGTAGCCAAGTTGCAAGTATCGTGGCAAGTTCCCACATTACAGGCACGAACCTCTTGCATGTCCTGGTGATCGCGGTGGTGAATTATTTCCCTGTGCTGCTCGACATGCTGAACAGGCATGATCATTCCACAAATATCAAATAATGTCTGATTTGTTTTGAAAGAGTGGATTGCGTGCGTGTCCATTTTACTGCCTTTCTGCCTTTACTCATCCAAACTCACATTGTTCAAAGATCATCCCATATCATCCCTGTCCATCCCCTCTCCTTCTGTTCACAATGCTTTCCCATCGAGTCCGGCATCGACTTGATCTGTCGGGTCCGGGTCTTCAAGCCTCCACCACAACTGAGGGAACATTCGCTCCAGGACTGCCAGTCATGCCAGGCACAGTCTTGCGAACACACGGGGTTGCTGCAGACCCGGTTCTCGGCGACCGAGAAGAAGCAGCCATAACCACCAGGTTCCCGGAGGTTCAAGACACTTCTCTGGCGAGATTGATGACCTTTTCCACAACTGGTGGAACATGCACCCCATTCCAACCAGCCGGAAACTTGACAATCCTTCACATCACAATTGGGAACGGAACAAGCTTTCATTTGTTTCAGATCTGTGGGGCAAAGCTTCCCCCCATGCTTGGGGAACTGGGTGATGGCCCGTTCACGCCGGGCTTGGGCGGCACCACAGCTCTGATCGCACTCATCCCAGTCGGTCCAATCTGAGACCACACAATCCACTGCCGCTGGTTGACAGGTCTCCGTCTGATGCAGCGGCCCCATACAGGGCAACCCCCCCAATCTGGCTGGCTGCTGAAAGTGCCGTTGCCGTTCCCGTTGCATGGTCACACTACATTGGCTCCATTGGGACCATTCACCCAACTCACAGTCCTGTTGCTTGCCCAAGCCACAGTCCTCCCAGTAGCCTGCGTGGCAGCCGGTGACCTCTGACAGCAATCCATTGCACTGTGCTCCCCCGGCATCTGCCAGGTTCGCCACGCTGCGCAAACGACTGCGATAGCCTTCGCCACAGCTGGTGCTGCAATCCGACCAACTCTGCCACTGACCAAACTCACACGGGTCAGGAAGCTGGCCTTGAAATTTCAGCCACCAAAAATTGGAAATGTCGGAAGAGAGATCACCAGTATATAGTTCACACTTAACACTTTAATGTTTACTATCGGGGTAATTATGGACATACATATAATTTAATTATATAATAATATATTTATTATTCAATTCAATGATAGTTTCCCCAGCCCGGGAGTGCTGATATCTCGTAACCAACAAGGAAATATCTGAGAAATCTGATTTATTAAAAAAAAAAAAACATCATTTCATCATATTTCATCCCAGTCACCTTTGCACGCCTTGGTTTGTGCCATATCTCCATAGCACGCCAAGCCCCCATCCTTGGGAGGAGTCTTCACCTTCCTTTCGCGATATCTCTGACCTCCCACGAAGCCATCAGAGGCGTTGGAACAGGCCGTCCACTCGTTCCACTCCGACAGCTCGCAATCCACGGGAGGATGACATGGCGATGGGCAGCTCTTGGTTTCGTGCAAGGCACCAGTGCATGGTGTGCCGCATTCGTTGTTCATCTCCTGGACCACGCGTTGACGTTCGCAGAGACCCAGACAACTGGCTTCGGACCATTCAGCCCATTCACCAAAGGAGCAGTGGAGGGGCTTGCAAACCTCCTTACACTCCTCTGCCATGGGACAATCTGCCACATCATGCTGGATCCCTGACAGGCTTGGGGCGGTTGGGGCTTCAGATGGACCATTGGAATTGTCGCTTACACCCCCACCTTGAGGCACCCCTCACGGTTGAGTGATTTTTCATGTTGCAATAGCCTGGCATTTCATGACATTCCAACCTTTGGGTATGGCTCAAATTGCCCCAATCATTGGATGGTTTCTAAACAGTCTCCAAATCCGCCAAATGTTATGGATCTTCAATTTGAACATCATTAACACAAATAGAAACAAAACGATTTCAACAAATAACCCAAATTTCAACAACATGGTGGTTTCCTGAAATGGGGTACCCCCAAATCATCCATTTTTTTTGTCGGGATTTTCCATGAAATAAACCATCCAGCTATTGGGGTACCCCCATGACTTAGGAAACCCCCATGTACTGAAAATTCATCCAATTCCTCCTGAAAAAATAGGAAAATTTCGACACATTTCCAACCTGAACAGCTACTCGAAGTATTCCCGGTGAAGAGCGGCGTATGCCCCGTGACCTCCGGCTGCAGTTGCATCCCGCGGTGTCGCGTCAAGGTGCGATCTGCACAGCCCTTGGAGCATTCGCCCGACCACTGGGCCCAGGTGCAGAAACGCGTGTCCGCACCTCGGGGTGTGAAACATGTTGAAAGCCGATTTTTGATGTGGCTATGGGTCAAAACCCTGGTACCCTAGAAACCCTAAAATAGCTGGTTAATGGATTGTTATTCCCCCAAATATGGTAATTTCATAGGTTTTGACCCATCCCCATGTCAAGTTTCATAGGTTATCAATGGTTGAACATACTCCCAATAGTTGGATACTGGTGGATTAGTGAGATAAACCACTGATCAACTGGAAACTTGTGAGACTGTGGTTGCGGCATCACCAGTCGAGGGATGTGGTAACCATCCCATTATTTTGGATGGGTCTTAAAAGATCCTTTTGGTAGTGCAGGATGTCGCAACCATCCATAGTATCATTCTTTGGTGATGTGGGATAGAAAATTGATGAACATTGATGAAAGTGTTGATTTTCGGGATGATGTTCAGTTGTTTTTTGATTTTTGCCAAATTGGTATGCTGGAATTTACTTAGATTTCGGTGTTTTGCACTGAGTATACCAGATTGATGAATTTTACCAAGATTTCGGTGAAATTGTCTGGTGATTCTTGGGTGATTTGCATGCAACTAATCAAGTCCCATCTTTGACAATCCCCAGTTCGAATTCCCCATCCTATCCATAGGACTGGGACATGTTTAGTCAAACATGTAATTTTGGGATAAACAACTGGAAAAGATGGCCTGCACGATGAAGGTGTTTTAGGGGCAAATGTTTGGGGGGTTCACAAATTGAAAGACCTGGCAAATACCCTAGGTTTTGCAGGGGATACGTCGAACCCTGCGTGTAGCAATCTGAAGGACCCTTCCCAAATCCCAAAATGATTATATAATGAACCATATATTTGCACGAAGATCAAGCATCTTCCAATATGATTGCTCAACTGCCACTTGTACTTGTTGCCATGGTTCATTTCAATGCCCTTTGAAGATGTAACACCTGTTGTGTTCAGGTGTATCTTTCCCAGCCTTCATGATCCCCACTTTCCTGGGGATAAAACTCGGCACTTATGGCTGCCCTGCCCTCCATGTTTTTTTCTTGATATCAACCACTGCGGCCTAGATTGGTCAAGATGAATCTGCAATACTTTCCAATCAAAGATTTTTAAGAATCAGGAATTTGATGTTCTGCAGTGGATGGAATCAACTCCCTCAAACAATATCATCCATCACCCAGCATCCAACACCACACACACACACAAAAAAAAAAACAAAAAAAACAAACAAACCCGCACCGCCAACCTTCCGCAACCAACTTCTTCAAATCCACCAAAACAATGTTCTTTTATAATGGGTTTATGATATAACGACTATATTGACTATATCCGCCGACCCCGACTGACAAGAAGGGGAGCGCATCAGGGAAGAAGAGCTACTACTACTACTACTACAACTACAACTACAACTACAACTACAACACCTCCAACAGCTTGTGCTTCGCGGGCGTGTTGGCGCAGCAGCAACAGCAGGAGCAGGAGGAAAAAGTAGCTAAAGTCATCATTTTCTATGGGTTTCAGAAGTTACGTTAGGCAGTTTTTGGACTTTTTTTTTGCCTTCTCCGTCCTTCACTGCCATGATGTTTCCCCACCCGGCAGCCGCGTTTTTATGTGCTATGTTTGCGTATCGGTGCGTTTTGTAGCTTCGATGGCAGCAAAGTACTGGCAACATCTGGCAACTAACAAGTGTGTTTTTACCATTTCCCAAGCCGCACCAACTACCATGTAATTTCATAATATTTCATTGGGATTCTTGCAACAACCCACCTGGAACAAGCCAGAATCGCCATTCAAATCTCATCGGATGTGTCATCCATTTTTCCCAAGATCTTCCTTAAGATCTTCACCTATTTCAACCATTTTCAACCGAAAGCGGGGTGACGGGTGAGTCGGGTCGGATGAGTCGGCCCGAGCTAATGAGTGAGTCAGAAATGACTCGTTTGGTGAGTCGGAAAGAACGAATGGGTGAGTCAGGCTTGTAGGTGACTAGGAGTTTGAAGCCTGCCACGGCTCAACCGCACTAGCTCCGCCAGCAGGCTTTTTCCCCTGAGAAAATCAGGACGGTCTCCAGGACGATCATGTCCAGCCATCAGTGGAAAAAATCCAAACATTTCCGAGGATTGCGCTTTTGCGTCGTCTTGTCTTTCTCTCTCCTTGGACCAGGATTTCCTCCATGTAGGAGGATAATGTTCACCCTCATTCTGATCCTAGTTGAAATTCCGCCATTGGCCGTTTTTGGCCAAATCCTGGCCGGGAGCCTTTTGGAAGCAACTTTCTGCGATTTGGCGGCCCCGCGGCCGGCTATTGAATTTCTCTTCTGGGATCATTGGGAAACGGCCGTTTTTGGCCAAATCCTGGCCTGGAGCCTTTTGGAAGCAAATTTCTGCCATTTGGCGGCCTTCCCGGCTATTCTATTGAATTTCTTTTCTGGGAGCGGCCGTTTTTAGCCAAATCCTGGCCGGGAGCCGTTTGGAAGCACATTTCTGCCATTTGGCGACGGTCTCCAGGACGATAATTTTGACCCTAATTTTGACCTTGCGCCCTTTCATTTCAATTTGAAACGGGACGGTCTCCAGGACGATAATTTTGACCCTAATTTTGACCCTGCGCCCTTTCATTTCAATTTGAAACGGGACGGTCTCCAGGACGATAATTTTGACCCTAATTTTGACCCTGCGACTTCTCATTTCAATTTGAAGCGGGACGCTCTCCAGGACGATAATTTTGACCCTAAATTTTAACCCTGCCCCTTCTCATTTCAATTTGAAGCAGGACGGTCTCCAGTGCCATTGGCCGCTTTTGGCCAGGTCCTGGCCGGGAGCCTTTTGGAAGCAACTTTTTGCTATTTGGCGGCCCCGCGGCCGGCTATTGAATTTCTCTTCTGGGATCATTGGGAAACGGCCGTTTTTGGCCAAATCCTGGCCGGGAGCCTTTTGGAAGCAAATTTCTGCCATTTGGCGGCGCCGCGGCCGGCTATTGAATTTCTTTTCTGGGCTCATTAGGAAATAGCCGTTTTTAGCCAAATCCTGGCCGGGAGCCTTTTGGAAGCACATTTCTGCCATTTGGTGACGGTCTCCAGGACGATAATTTCGACCCTAATTTTGACCTTGCGCCCTTTCATTTCAATTTGAAACGGGACGGTCTCCAGGACGATAATTTTGACCCTAATTTTGACCCTGCGACTTCTCATTTCAATTTGAAGCGGGACGGTCTCCAGGATGATAATTTTGACCCTAATTTTGACCCTGCCCCTTCTCATTTCAATTTGAAGCAGGACGGTCTCCAGTGCCATTGGCCGTTTTTGGCTAAATCCTGGCCGGGAACCTTTTGGAAGCAAACTTCTGCCATTTGGCGGCGCCGCGGCCGGCTATTGAATTTCTTTTCTGGGCTCATTAGGAAACGGCCGTTTGTAGCCAAATCCTGGCCGGGAGCCTTTTGGAAGCACATTTCTGCCATTTGGCGACGGTCTCCAGGACGATAATTTTGACCCGAATTTTGGCCCTGCGCCGTTTCATTTCAATTTGAAACGGGACGGTCTCCAGGACGATAATTTTGACCCTAATTTTGACCCTGCGACTTCTCATTTCAATTTGAAGCGGGACGGTCTCCAGGACGATAATTTTGACTCTAATTTTGACCCTGCCCCTTCCCATTTCAATTTGAAGCAGGACGCTCTCCAGCGCCATTGGCCGTTTTTGGCCAAATCCAGGCCGGGAACCTTTTGGAAGCAACTTTCTGCCATTTGGCGGCCCCGCGGATGGCTATTGAATTTCTCGTCTGGGATCACTGGGAAACGGCCGTTTCTGGCCAAATCCTGGCCGGGCGCCTTTTGGAAGCAAACTTCTGCCATTTGGCGGCGCCGCGGCCGGCTATTGAATTTCTTTTCTGGGCTCGTTAGGAAACGGCCGTTTTTGGCCAAATCCTGGCCGGGAGCCTTTTGGAAGCACATTTCTGCCATTTGGCGACGGTCTCCAGGACGATAATTTTGACCCGAATTTTGGCCCTGCGCCCTTTCATTTCAATTTGAAACGGGACGGTCTCCAGGACGATAATTTTGACCCTAATTTTGACCCTGCGACTTCTCATTTCAATTTGAAGCGGGACGGTCTCCAGGACGATAATTTTGAATTTTGACCCTGCCCCTTCCCATTTCAATTTGAAGCAGGACGGTCTCCAGTGCCATTGGCCGTTTTTGACCAAATCGTGGCCGGGAGCCTTTTGGAAGCAACTTTCTGCCATTTGGCGGCCCCGCGGCCGGCTATTGAATTTCTCGTCTGGGATCATTGGGAAACGGCCGTTTTTGGCCAAATCCTGGCCGGGAGCCTTTTGGAAGCAAATTTCTGCCATTTGGCGGCGCCGCGGCCGGCTATTGAATTTCTTTTCTGGGCTCATTAGGAAATAACCGTTTTTACCCAAATGCTGGCCGGGAGCCGTTTGGAAGCACATTTCTGCCATTTGGCGACGGTCTCCGGGACGATAATTTTGACCCTAATTTTGACCCTGCCCCTTCTCATTTCAATTTGAAGCGGGACGGTCTCCAGGACGATAATTTTGACCCTAATTTTGACCCTGCCCCTTCTCATTTCAATTTGAAGCAGGACGGTCTCCAATGCCATTGGCCGTTTTTGGCCAAATTCTGGCCGGGAGCCTTTTGGAAGCAACTTTCTGCCATTTGGCGGCCCCGCGGCCGGCTATTGAATTTCTCTTCTGGGATCATTGGGAAACGGCCGTTTTTGGCCAAATCCTGGCCGGGAGCCTTTTGGAAGCAAACTTCTGCCATTTGGCGGCGCCGCGGCCGGCTATTGAATTTCTTTTCTGGGCTCATTAGGAAACGGCCGTTTTTAGCCAAATCCTGGCCGATAGCCTTTTGGAAGCAAATTTCTGCCATGTGGCGACGGTCTCCAGGACGATAATTTTGACCCTAATTTTGACCCTGCGCCCTTTCATTTCAATTTGAAACGGGACGGTCTCCAAGACGATAATTTTGACCCTAATTTTGACCCTGCGCTGTCTCATTTCAATTTGAAGCGGGACGGTCTCCAGGACGATAATTTTGACCCTAATTTTAACTTTGCCCTTCTCATTTCAATTTGAAGCAGGACGGTCTCCAGTGCCATTGGCCGCTTTTGGCCAGATCCTGGCCGGGAGCCTTTTGGAAGCAACTTTTTGCCATTTGGCGGCCCCGCGGCCGGCTATTGAATTTCTTTTCTGGGCTCATTAGGAAACGGCCGTTTTTAGCCAAATCCTGGCCGGGAGCCTTTTGGAAACACATTTCTGCCATTTGGCGACGGTCTCCAGGACGATAATTTTGACCCTAATTTTGGCCCTGCGACTTCTCATTTCAATTTGAAGCGGGACGGTCTCCAGGACGATAATTTTGACCCTAATTTTGACCCTGCCCCTTCTCATTTCAATTTGAAGCAGGACGGTCTCCAGTGCCATTGGCCGTTTTTGGCTAAATCCTGGCCGGGAACCTTTTGGAAGCAACTTTCTGCCATTTGGCTATTGAATTTCTCTTCTGGGCTCATTGGGAAACGGCCGTGTTTGGCAAAATCCTGGCCGGGAGCCTTTTGGAAGCACATTTCTGCCATTTGGCGACGGTCTCCAGGACGATAATTTTGACCCGAATTTTTGCCCTGCGCCCTTTCATTTCAATTTGAAACGGGACGGTCTCCAGGACGATAATTTTGACCCTAATTTTGACCCTGCGACTTCTCATTTCAATTTGAAGCGGGACGGTCTCCAGGACGATAATTTTGACCCTAATTTGACCTTGCCCCTTCTCATTTCAATTTGAAGCAGGACGGTCTCCAGTGCCATTGGCCGTTTTTGGCTAAATCTTGGCCGGGAACCTTTGGAAGCAACTTTCTGCCATTGGGCTATTGAATTTCTCTTCTGGGCTCATTGAGAAACGGCCGTGTTTGGCAAAATCCTGGCCGGGAGCCTTTTGGAATCACATTTCTGCCATTTGGCGACGGTCTCCAGGACGATAATTTTGACCCGAATTTTTGCCCTGCGCCCTTTCATTTCAATTTGAAACGGGACGGTCTCCAGGACGATGATTTTGACCCTAATTTCCACCCTGCGACTTCTCATTTTCTCGTCTGGGATCATTGGGAAACGGCCGTTTTTGGCCAAATCCTGGCCGGGCCTTTTGGAAGCACATTTCTGCCATTTGGCGGCCCCGCCGCCGGCTATTGAATTTCTTTTCTGGGCTCGTTAGGAAACGGCCGTTTTTAGCCAAATCCTGGCTGGGAGCCTTTTGGAAGCACATTTCTGCCATTTGGCGACGGTCTCCAGGACGATAATTTTGACCAGGACGATCATGTCCAGCCATCCTCGGAAAAAATCCAAACATTTCCGAGGATTGCGTTTTCACGTCGTCTTGTCTTTCTCTTTCCTTGGACCAGGATTTCCTCCATGCAGGAGGATAATGTTCCCCTTAATTTTGATCCTGGCCGGGACGGTGTCTCCAGGACGATAATGTTGACCCTAATTTTGACCCTGCGCCTTCTCATTTCAATTTGAAGCGGGACGGTCTCCAGGACGATAATTTTGACCCTATTTTTGACCCTGCACCTTCTCATTTAGTTTTGAATCAGGACGGTCTCCAGGACGACAATTTTGACCCTAATTTTGACCCAGCACGGTCTCCATGACGATAATTTTGACCCTAATTTTGACCCTGCGCCCTTTCATCTCAGTTTGAAACGGGACGGTCTCCAGGACGATAATTTTGACCCTAATTTTGACCCTGCCCGCTGCCTCTTCTCATTTCAATTTGAAGCGGGACGGTCTCCAGGACGATAATTTTGACCCTAATTTTGACCCTGCCCCTTCTCATTTCAATTTGAAGCAGGACGGTCTCCAGTGCCATTGGCCGTTTTTGGCCAAATCCTGGCCGGGAGCTTTTTGGAAGCAACTTTCTGCCATTTGGCGGCCCCGCGGCCGGCTATTGAATTTCTCTTCTGCGATCATCGGAAAACGGCCGTTTTTGGCCAAATCCTGGCCGGGAGCCTTTTGGAAGCAAACTTCTGCCATTTGGCGGCCCCGCGGCCGGCTATTGAATTTCTTTTCTGGGCTCGTTAGGAAACGGCCGTTTTTAGCCAAATCCTGGCTGGGAGCCTTTTGGAAGCACATTTCTGCCATTTGGCGACGGTCTACAGGACGATAATTTTGACCCGAATTTTGGCCCTGCGCCCTTTCATTTCAATTTGAAAAGGGACGGTCTCCAGGACGATAATTTTGACCCTAATTTTGACCCTGCCCGCTGCCTCTTCTCATTTCAATTTGAAGCGGGACGGTCTCCAGGACGATAATTTTGGAACCCTATTTTGACTCCTTGCCCCTTCTATTATTTAGTTTTGAGAAAAAAATCAGGACGCCAATCCAGACGACAATTTTGACCCTAATTTTGACCCAGCACGGTCTCCATGACGATAATTTTGACCCTAATTTTGACCCTGCGCCCTTTCATCTCAGTTTGAAACGGGACGGTCTCCAGGACGATAATTTTGACCCTAATTTTGACCCTGCCCGCTGCCTCTTCTCATTTCAATTTGAAGCGGGACGGTCTCCAGGACGATAATTTTGACCCTAATTTTGACCCTGCGACTTCTCATTTCAATTTGAAGCAGGACGGTCTCCAGTGCCATTGGCCGTTTTTGGCCAAATCCTGGCCGGGAGCTTTTTGGAAGCAACTTTCTGCCATTTGGCGGCCCCGCGGCCGGCTATTGAATTTCTCTTCTGCGATCATCGGAAAACGGCCGTTTTTGGCCAAATCCTGGCCGGGAGCCTTTTGGAAGCAAACTTCTGCCATTTGGCGGCCCCGCGGCCGGCTATTGAATTTCTTTTCTGGGCTCGTTAGGAAACGGCCGTTTTTAGCCAAATCCTGGCTGGGAGCCTTTTGGAAGCACATTTCTGCCATTTGGCGACGGTCTCCAGGACGATAATTTTGACCCGAATTTTGGCCCTGCGCCCTTTCATTTCAATTTGAAACGGGACGGTCTCCAGGACGATAATTTTGACCCTAATTTTGACCCTGCCCCTTCAGCAGGACGGTCTCCAGGACGATAATTTTGACCCTAATTTTGACCCTGCCCCTTCCCATTTCAATTTGAAGCAGGACGGTCTCCAGTGCCATTGGCCGTTTTTGGCCAAATCCTGGCCGGGAGCCTTTTGGAAGCAACTTTCTGCCATTTGGCGGCCCCGCGGCCGGCTATTGAATTTCTCTTCTGCGATCATTGGGAAACGGCCGTTTTTGGCCAAATCCTGGCCGGGAGCCTTTTGGAAGCAAACTTCTGCCATTTGGCGGCGCCGCGGCCGGCTATTGAATTTCTTTTCTGGGCTCATTAGGAAACGGCCGTTTTTAGCCAAATCCTGGCCGGGAGCCTTTTGGAACCACATTTCTGCCATGTGGCGACGGTCTCCAGGACGATAATTTTGACATTTCAATTTGAAACGGGACGGTCTCCAGGACGATAATTTTGACCCTAATTTTGACCCTGCGACTTCTCATTTCAATTTGAAGCGGGACGGTCTCCAGGACGATAATTTTGACCCTGCGACTTCTCATTTCAATTTGAAGCAGGACGGTCTCCAGTGCCATTGGCCGCTTTTGGCCAGGTCCTGGCCGGGAGCCTTTTGGAAGCAACTTTTTGCTATTTGGCGGCCCGGCGGCCGGCTATTGAATTTCCCTTCTGGGATCATTGGGAAACGGCCGTTTTTGGCCAAATCCTGGCCGGGAGCCTTTTGGAAGCAAACTTCTGCCATTTGGCGGCGCCGCGGCCGGCTATTGAATTTCTTTTCTGAGCTCATTAGGAAACGGCCGTTTCTAGCCAAATCCTGGCCGGGAGCCTTTTGGAAGAATTTCTGCCATTTGGCGACGGTCTCCAGGACGATAATTTTGACCCTAATTTTGACCTTGCGCCCTTTCATGTCAATTTGAAACGGGACGGTCTCCAGGACGATAATTTTGACCCTAATTTTGACCGTGCGACTTCTCATTTCAATTTGAAGCGGGACGGTCTCCAGGACGATAATTTTGACCCTAATTTTGACCCTGCCCCTTCTCATTTCCATTTGAAGCAGGACGGTCTCCAGTGCCATTGGCCGTTTTTGGCTAAATCCTGGCCGGGAACCTTTTGGAAGCACATTTCTGCCATTTGGCGACGGTCTCCAGGACGATAATTTTGACCCGAATTTTGGCCCTGCGCCCTTTCATTTCAATTTGAAAACGGGACGGTCTCCAGGACGATAATTTTGACCCTAATTTTGACCCTGCGACTTCTCATTTCAATTTGAAGCGGGACGGTCTCCAGGACGATAATTTTGACCCTCCTGGCCGGGAACCTTTTGGAAGCCACTTTCTGCCATTTGGCGGCGCCGCGGCCGGCTATTGAATTTCTTGTCTGGGATCATTGGGAAACGGCCGTTTTTGGCCAAATCCTGGCCGGGAGCCTTTTGGAAGCAAATTTCTGCCATTTGGCGGCGCCGCGGCCGGCTATTGAATTTCTTTTCTGGGCTCGTTAGGAAACGACCGTTTTTAGCCAAATCCTGGCCGGGAGCCTTTTGGAACACATTTCTGCCATTTGGCGACGGTCTCCAGGACGATAATTTTGACCCGAATTTTGGCCCTGCGCCCTTTCATTTCAACTTGAAACGGGACGGTCTCCAGGACGATACTTTTGACCCTAATTTTGACCCTGCGACTTCTCATTTCAATTTGAAGCGGGACGGTCTCCAGGACGATAATTTTGACCCTTCCCATTTCAATTTGAAGCAGGACGGTCTCCAATGCCATTGGCCGTTTTTGGCCAAATCCTGGCCGGGAGCCTTTTGGAAGCAACTTTCTGCCATTTGGCGGCCCCGCGGCCGGCTATTGAATTTCTCGTCTGGGATCATTGGGAAACGGCCGTTTTTGGCCAAATCCTGGCCGGGAACCTTTTGGAAGCACATTTCTGCCATTTGGCGACGGTCTCCAGGACGATAATTTTGACCCGAATTTTGGCCCTGCGCCCTTTCATTTCAATTTGAAACGGGACGGTCTCCAGGACGATAATTTTGACCCTAATTTTGACCCTGCGACTTCTCATTTCAATTTGAAGCGGGACGGTCTCCAGGACGATAATTTTGACCCTAATTTTGACCCTGCCCCTTCTCATTTCAATTTGAAGCAGGACGGTCTCCAGTGCCATTGGCCGTTTTTGGCCAGGTCCTGGCCGGGAGCCTTTTGGAAGCAACTTTCTGCCATTTGGCGGCCCCGCGGCCGGCTATTGAATTTCTCTTCTGGGATCATTGGGAAACGGCCGTTTTTGGCCAAATCCTGGCCGGGAGCCTTTTGGAAGCAAATTTCTGCCATTTGGCGGCGCCGCGGCCGGCTATTGAATTTCTTTTCTGGGCTCATTAGGAAATAACCGTTTTTACCCAAATCCTGGCCGGGAGCCGTTTGGAAGCACATTTCTGCCATTTGGCGACGGTCTCCAGGACGATAATTTTGACCCTAATTTTGACCCTGCCCCTTCTCATTTCAATTTGAAACGGGACGGTCTCCAGGACGATAATTATGACCCTAATTTTGACCCTGCGACTTCTCATTTCAATTTGAAGCAGGACGGTCTCCAGTGCCATTGGCCGCTTTTGGCCAAATCCTGGCCGGGAGCCTTTTGGAAGCAAATTTCTGCCATTTGGCGGCCCCGCGGCCGGCTATTGAATTTCTCTTCTGGGATCATTGGGAAACGGCCGTTTTTGGCCAAATCCTGGCCGGGAGCCTTTTGGAAGCAAACTTCTGCCATTTGGCGGCGCCGCGGCCGGCTATTGAATTTCTTTTCTGGGCTCGTTAGGAAACGGCCGTTTTTAGCAAATCCTGGCCGGGAGCCTTTTGGAAGCACATTTCTGCCATTTGGCGACGGTCTCCAGGACGATAATTTTGACCCGAATTTTGGCCCTGCGCCCTTTCATTTCAATTTGAAACGGGACGGTCTCCAGGACGATAATTTTGACCCGAATTTTGACCCTGCGACTTCTCATTTCAATTTGAAGCGGGACGGTCTCCAGGACGATAATTTTGACCCAAATTTTGACCCTGCCCCTTCCCATTTCAATTTGAAGCAGGACGGTCTCCAGTGCCATTGGCCGTTTTTGGCAAAATCCTGGCCGGGAGCCTTTTGGAAGCAACTTTCTGCCATTTGGCGGCCCCGCGGCCGGCTATTGAATTTCTCGTCTGGGATCATTGGGAAACGGCCGTTTTTGGCCAAATCCTGGCCGGGAGCCTTTTGGAAGCACATTTCTGCCATTTGGCGACGGGATAATGTTGACCCGAATTTTGGCCCTGCGCCCTTTCATTTCAATTTGAAACGGGACGGTCTCCAGGACGATAATTTTGACCCTAATTTTGACCCTGCGACTTCTCATTTCAATTTGAAGCGGGACGGTCTCCAGGACGATAATTTTGACCCCAATTTTGACCCTGCCCCTTCCCATTTCAATTTGAAGCAGGACGGTCTCCAGTGCCATTGGCCGTTTTTGGCCAAATCCTGGCCGGGAGCCTTTTGGAAGCATCTTTCTGCCATTTGGCGGCCCCGCGGCCGGCTATTGAATTTCTCGTCTGGGATCACTGGGAAACGGCCGTTTTTGGCCAAATCCTGGCCGGGAGCCTTTTGGAAGCAAATGTTGTGCCATTTGGCGGCGCCGCGGCCGGCTATTGAATTTCTTTTCTGGGCTCATTAGGAAATAACCGTTTTTACCCAAATCCTGGCCGGGAGCCGTTTGGAAGCACATTTCTGCCATTTGGCGACGGTCTCCAGGACGATAATTTTGACCCTAATTTTGACCCTGCCCCTTCTCATTTCAATTTGAAGCGGGACGGTCTCCAGGACGATAATTTTGACCCTAATTTTGACCCTGCCCCTTCTCATTTCAATTTGAAGCAGGACGGTCTCCAGTGCCATTGGCCGCTTTTGGCCAAATTCTGGCCGGGAGCCTTTTGGAAGCAACTTTCTGCCATTTGGCGGCCCCGCGGCCGGCTATTGAATTTCTCTTCTGGGATCATTGGGAAACGGCCGTTTTGGGCCAAATCCTGGCCGGGAGCCTTTTGGAAGCAAACTTCTGCCATTTGGCGGCGCCGCGGCCGGCTATTGAATTTCTTTTCTGGGCTCATTAGGAAACGGCCGTTTTTAGCCAAATCCTGGCCGATAGCCTTTTGGAAGCACATTTCTGCCATGTGGCGACGGTCTCCAGGACGATAATTTTGACCCTAATTTTGGCCCTGCGCCCTTTCATTTCAATTTGAAACGGGACGGTCTCCAGGACGATAATTTTGACCCTAATTTCGACCCTGCAAAAGCCACATAGAGCGGGAGCACTCATGAGAAAAATTGGTCACAAAATCGCAAAACCATTCTTTTTGCATTTTTTGCACAAACCTGATTTTGAGGGTTTTTCACGGCCTTTTCACGGGGTTTTCACTGGCTTTTCATGGCCTTTTCACGGTTTTTTCACGGTGTCACTATTTTCGTAAATCTCGAAGTGGCACCCTAACTTTTTTCAAGCATTGGATAACTTTGGGGGTGGGACCTTGCTCGGCTAAGTCTCACAAAAATACGACCTCAAAAAAAATAACATAGAGAAAACCTCAGTCCTAAAGGCCTAGTTTAACCGGGCCTTTAGCAAAGGCCTAGTTTAGCGAGGACTTGGACCGACAGGGAATCCCTGAATTCAATAATCCCTGTCCAAATATTCCCTGGATAGCCAAGAGTCACATCTTACGACTGCCAGCACTTTGCCAAATTCGTTGTACAAATGCTGCAAAAAGTGGAGTCTTATATATCTATCGGTCTCAAATATATGTGGAAAACCACAGTGTCCAGGACTTCGAGCAACTTCCAGCCGATTTTTCTCACGCTTCCAGCTCTGTGATTCAAATCCAGCCATCCACCATCCGGTAATCAAACATGCTCTGCTGGAGAATTCCCCGCGTTGTTCAATGATCTTCTCAGCTATAAGTTTCCATGGCTAGTTCACGATTTTCTCATTAAAACCTTCATATGCAATCATGTATAGATGATTATCGAATTAAAACCTCCGTTCATAGTACGGACAACCTTCTGTAATCCACAAATTTATCATGTATAGCTTATTTTCCCAGCAGAGAAAAAAAACATTGAAACGATATAGGTAGGAAATCTCCACTGTTTCAACACGTGAAACAATGTGGATGTCCATCATCAAGATCACTCGGTAAGCGCCCTCATCGCGAGAGGCCAGGCAGGGCGTCAAGCGTCGGTCCTGGGGATGTCGGCCCGGGATGACTCCCCCAGTCCGAACCAATCTTCCAGGGCTCAGTCGCAGTGAGGTCATTTTTTTTAAGCCAGATAGATGTATATTTATCTGTATATATATATATATGTATATATATGTATATATATGTATATGTGCTAACTATAGTATACTTAGTTGGTGAAATACAGTTGGTTGGCTAAGTATGTATGTATATATCGATGTTAGTTGTTTAGCCAAATATCACATTCGTTGGTGATATATTCCAGTTTATCGCGATTAGAAATTCCCATGATATCCCAATTAGTTGCTGAAAATATCCAGCTTTGTTGGATTTTTGAAGATGGTCACTAAGTAAAATGGGGATAATATCTATTAAAAAATGCAGAAGATCTATCAACAGTACAGTAACAGTCATCCGATGTTCACTACATTAATCTGAGTTCTGCAATTGATTATAAGTGTATGTGTATATATATATATATCGATATATATATATATACATATATATATATATACACATATATATATACACATATATATATACACATATATACACAGTTCATATATATATATATACTATTGTGTGTGTTATTGGTCGAAAGCGCCTGTTACCCCCGTGAATACCGCTTTGTTCATCCCTCCATTCCAATTGTCCCATAGGTATTCACTCATCCCTCCTCCCTTGTTGTTGATTTCTCAATACACCTGGCTAATCTGAAAATATCAGTTTAGAAAAGAAGCCGAATGCTATAGACAATATTATAGAATCCCCGTGTATGGCCAAAAAACTGGGATATTGCTACTTTATCCCATTTATCACCCCCGAAGCTGGGTTGATAATCTTTGATACGCTTTCAATCTGTTTATAAGTTTCACCCCATTAACTAGTTCGATATATCTACAATACAATAAATCATAGAATTGACCCACCCATCAGCCCATGGAAGGGGCGGCCGGGCGTGACCTCGGACCATGGGACCATGGGACCGTGAGCTTCGAGTCGAGGGATCGCCGTAGAACTCTGAGTGCCAAGCAGTGGGCAGAGGCTGGATATAAGCGCCCTCGACCTCAATCGAGTCTTTCCCATGGATCCAATGTCTCAAATCCCCAGATTCACAGGAAACTGCCCCAATTTTCCCAGATTTTTTTCCGTGTAATTGGTTCAGTTTCAGTCAGAAAAGGCGCCCAAACATCGGGGACCCAAAATCCAAAAATCAGCAGCGTATGGTGCCGAGACTCCGAAACCCCAGGCCTTCCGCGGAGCTTCCCTTACCTTACGTTCCCGGATGACGGCGCCTGTGTCTGGACCTTGGTCCGTCAAGACGTCCACCGTTTAAACTTCGTTGAACTTTCGTTGCACTTTCGTTGAACTTCGTTGAACATGTCTTCTGGAATATAAAAACAAAGTTAATTTGCAAGATTCAAACCTTTCAGAGCAATTGAAGTTGATAGATTCTGATTTTTGACATTCATTTGTTGCGTACCATAGGAATATATATATATGTATATATATATGTATACATGTGTATTCATGTATATATATATATATGTGTGTGTATGTTTAATGCGGTAAACCCAATGCCATAAACCATCCCGAAGTCATCACCACTATTTTTATGGATGGGATGTAGCAACCATCCCTCGTGCAACTCTGAGCTACGCCGTCCCTCCAACCAGTCGTCGGGGAAGCTGAGTCTCATGGAGGCCTTTCCTGGTGGCGCTGAGCAAATGGAACCAGAAAAACACGGCAGGAAACCAAAGTGACCCTCCGGTAGTTCAATGTGGCTAGCTAGGAAATCCATGGAAATTCCCTATATTTTTGCTAAAAATGGAAGTTTATAGCTGGGAAAATCATCTATAAATAGTGGATTGATGGAGGGACAGGTATGTCATATGCATATGTTACATGCAACAGTAACTCCAGATGTATAGATGAGTAGTACATTTTGGTATATGTTGGTTATATCATGGTATCTCTCTCTATCTCTATCTCTATCCACAGGTGTATCATGACCAAGAACATGTATCGTAATTATACCTATAGCCACCGCAGGCTAAAATTTGAGCCCGAGCGTGTTTTGACCTATTTTTCTGCCTGACCCTGGAAATCCCGCCTGACCCTACCTAAATCCTCGCCTGTAGGGAAATTTGTGCGTTTTTGTTTTGATTCACTGTTCCGCATTTCTGCTTCGCCATTCCTGGACAAACGGGCCCGCAAAAAACAAACTATGGCCAGTAGATAAAACCTTTCCTCGCGAATTCTCGCCTGTTTCCCGGGTATTCCCGCCTGTTTTCCGGGTGTTCTCGCCCGACTTGCTTTGAGACAATGTTTCAAAACTTGCCTGAACTGCACATGCAAGAGAAAATTCAAGCCCTGATTGTTCGGGGAAGGTGTCTTTAGACCTACTTTGTCAAATTGCAATTCTTGCCTGACGATCTTCGGGACGATAATTTTCACCTTAAATGCCAGGACTGTTTTTTTGAGCATATAATGTAGACCCTTCCCTTTCTTTTTATTTGAATCAGGACTGTCTCCAGGACGATAATAGACAGCCTTCTAAAGAACCTTCGTTGTGACTAGAGAATTTCCGTCCAATCCTGAAAGCTCCGAAGCCCAGCAATGAGGCCATAGTCAAAATGATACAGGTTCCTACGAAAGGCACGCCTGGTCGGGTAAAAAACTTGCTTTTCGCATGGAACTCCGTAGGCACGCCTAAGGTGCACCTTTCAAGACCACCTTTACAAGAGTCCAGTGTCCAGTGTGCATTTTTTTTAATTAGTTTACAGTGGAACTCCGGCTCCACAACTCAAGTTTGGGCACAAGGATTACATATCAAACAATAATTCCGGCCGTGCAAATACGATGCTTCTTCAGGTCCTACGAAATTCTTTGGAATTCAAACTTGGCCATGCCCATTCCCGACCACAGCTGCGTTCCCGAGAAATCATTGACAGCTAGCAGAAGGCTTCTTCCAACAGGAGCCTCCAGGCCACATGCAGCAAGCAAAGTAATTTTTCACCGCTCGCATGCTGCTTCGATGCTTTCCGGAGCTATTTCAACTGCCAGGGTGAAGCAGAATCGCTCCTTAAGCCACAATGACAGCACGGGGATGAGCAAGTTTTCCAGAACGGATCATTCTTGCCTACCCATGTCACACAGCTGGCACTACCTGTGCGAGAGCGCAGTTCCACGAAAACTAGTTTCCCCAAATAACACCGGAAACTTTGGAGTTAAACTGGGCTATGCCCATTCCCAACCTCAACTGCGCTCCCTAGAAAACTCTAACCTGCACGGGGCAAAGGCTTATTGCACTTTGATGCCGGGGTGGTCGGATGAGCAAGTTTTCCAGAACGGATCATGCTTGCCAATCCAAAATGCTGTCCATACTTGGGATGCGCATTCCGTGGGATACGCTGACAAATCTCTTGCCGGAGTTTCAACAATGGCTATGTTCAAAGGGCTGCTTCAACTGCACTCCAAAGTACTCATGGACAGATGACGACATATTAAACCTTATTCAGCATTGGAGCGATATGCACGGTGCACGCGTATGTCAAGCAAGGCATGTAGTGGCTTCATGCCGCAGCACAAACAATTTTCAATGACGCTTAGCCCCCTAGAGCCAAGCAGAATCTCTGCGACATCCTGGAAACCGCGTCTTGCAGCCAGCTGCCCAAGCCTTGTCCGCAATTTTCGGACGAAGCTCAAAGATCCGTAGTCCACGGGTGACCCTGCACCCTGCCAAGAACCCACTCCAAACGCTGCAGTTGACCCCTGAAGCATGGACAAATACTCCCGGGCACATCCAGTGCGAGGAACTGTCACCCACTGCGAATCGAGACTGCGGAAAACAAAACCCTGTGTGAGCTCATCCCACCTGTCCGCGACAACCTTCGCAACCAGTCCTTGGCACCTCAGGAAAGGGAAGCCACTGCGGGCAAACACCTCTTGCAGCCCATAAGCTGATCGAACCCAAGGCGGCGACAAATCGACTAAGGTCTGAAGAACACCTTCAAGCTTGTCAAACCCAAGCGCCTTCATGGGCCGAAAGCCTCTGTGCGAAATATCTGCCCATCCATGGTTTTGGCGGAATTCACGCACAAGTTCAAGAGTCACCTGGACAATTTTTTTTGCCCGCAGCCGCTGTTCACCCATGCCCACCGATCTCTCTCCCTCCCCAACATCACTTGGGAGCACGTATGCACCAGAGGCTGCATGAACCTGGGAAAAGTTGCTGTCATCTTCTTCGGTATCCTCGCCTTCATCACCGGAAGGTTCTGCTGCGGGCAAATCTTCCCAACCCGACACAGCCTCTTTTGCATACATTTTCCCAAGCGGAGTCCGCCTGCTAGGCTGCTGCAAGCGCCCGCGCAAGAAAATGGCAAAAGCACGGCCACCTGTGCATACTCCCAGGTAAGCTGCATACAACAAATCCACTGGTGAAGGAAAGCAAATATCTGCCATCCCAAGCAAACATACCGAAGTGAAACGCATGGTTCGAGAGCCGCGGTCGTCCATTGTGTCAACATTCGTGAGCCGCAGTGAAATCATCGCCCCAAGATAATCTTTCACAGTTTTTCCCGCTACTCGCAGCACGTCCCCGCCCATTGCTTTCAGAAAGGCTTTGGTCTCAATTTTCTGCATGAAATTCTCCAGAGCAAGCCATTTGGAAGCCACAGTTGCCAACCGCATGTTGCTGAGGGTGGCCCGCCAAGCTATGTACAAAACGAGCAAGGCTTCAAATTGCTTTATTTCACCTTGTCCAGACAAGAAGATGAATCGCTTCCGCGGCAAACCTCCACAAGCTTGCGCTGGCTGCACGTCGGACAAAGCCTCGATGCGCAAGCGCTGCGAGCGCCAGAATTTCAGGCCATCTTCTGGCCTGGTCACAAACTTGCGATATGGGTGCGAATAGCTTGCTCCCACTTCATGTCCAACCAGCAAATGCGAAGAAGGCGCAGATCTTTTCATGGGGCACGCTATACAGCCTTACAACCTTCATGGGAAGCGCGCACCAGAACGGATTGTCGCTCACACCTGGGCCAAGAATAATGGGCGTGCCTGTTCTCCATCACTGACCAACCTATATAATGAGCTCTGCTCATGAGGCTTTATTGGGAATGCGCTATTGGACCGGTACCTGGTGTGACAGAGCTGTAGCAGCGAGGGGTGTGTGTGTGTGTGTGCGCGTGTGTCAAGCTGCTCAATAAACCCTGCTACATCCATTCTTGAGCATTGCAGCAACCCCAAGAAAACGCCAGATTGCCATTGTAGTGATGATATCGGGGGGGGGGTCACATTCATACACCCTGCTCCGACCCTATGTTCACTGGGCTCCTCCTTCCGAGAAGCACCCATTGCGACGCTGGATTGGCCGGTACATGCTTTAAAAGAATGATTTCTGTTGGTGCTGTTGTTCGCTGGTTGCTGTATGACACTGTACTTTCTGGTTTGGTTATCACCCTGTCCAAAACATCCCAAGGCAGCTGCAACTTCGCATGTAATATGATGTGAGCAATCCCTTTGAGCCGCGCGCGCCGTTTTTGAGGGGACAGGGAATGTCCTTCCAAAGCAAATTTAATGGCCCTCGCCCCGAGTTTTCTCTTCGGTACTTCTGAATTCTCCGGTTTCTATCCTGCGCGGCGCAAAACTGCTCATGGACAGCTGCAGGTGGGATAATAGCACAGCAACCTGTAGCAGGCAAATTTTTCACCGGCTAGGCTGCCAGATGGCTGGCCTTTACTTGGTTGCCAAATGTAGTCATGAACAGATTTCTTTCCAGTAAATAGGTGTTCGGACACGCAAGTTTTCCAGAACGGATCATGCTTGCGAATCCAAACATCTGTCTTCTACTTGGGGACGCAGTTCCCTTTGATACATGGGTATATAGCCAAATTTGAATCAGTCATGTCCTAACTATGTGAAGCACAATTGTCGCCATGTTCTGGCATGGCTCTTCAGGTTAGCGACCACTGAAGCAGCGGCCTGCTCCAATCTGCAGGCCACTCCCCAGGCTCACAGAAGTACAAGCTGATGCACCATCGTCTTGTGATCCACTGAGAAAACAAAACAGCTAATCCTTGGGAGAACTGTCTCGCAGCCAGCCGCTCACGGAAATGGATGTGCCACAGCACATCAATGGAGCCTTCCGGCAGTACATGCGATAGACTGACCAAATACATGAGAGGCAGCAGACTGCATGCCAGCTTTCCAAACTTTGAGCCGCAACTGCAGAAAATGTTTCTTTAGATAATCAATGTAGAAGAACAAACATATGCTCTCAACTCACTGTCACTTGAGATGCGTCGCAAGTTTCGACTGAGGACGGCTGCATCAACTGGGCCCTTTGCAGTCTAGGCTCTAGAGCTTGATCTCTTCCGTGACCAGTGCGGCTCACGTGCAAAAAGATCCAACCTTCAGGCAAAGCAAATCTTCCTGGGCGCGTTCTTGCACAAGGGTGTCTGCGCAGAGCAGCAGTGGAACAGCGAAAGAATAATCAGCAAGTGGGAATCTCTAAAATAAAGCGCTGCAAGGTACTGTTTTCCACTCGCTTCGTCCCCCGCAGCAAAGCCTCAGCTATTATCTCGCTATTGATTGAAATAGCTTTGTCCGCAGACTTTAGCTCCGAAGCTGGCACCGCAGCCTGAAGCTAGACGAAAAACTTTGGCGGGTATACAAGAAGGACAGTTGAAACGAAAAACATGGACAGAGCAACAGTTAAACCCACAGCGTAAGATCAAATAAAATTTGCGTCTTCGCGCAGTAATGCACATCCACTGCATGAAGTGCACAAGCTCCTTCTTCATCTCGCCCATCTTCACGGAGGAAGGCTGAAGGGTTTCCGCAACATCTGCCTGGCGCGCGGCGGCCATTGGCAAACATATTCTCTTTGGCATCTTCTCGGCACGGAACGATGTCTCGCCACTGGGACTGACTAAGGGGACATGCAAAGCAATAGCAAAGCAATTGTCTCACGATAGATCTGAGCTAAAGACCTCTTGAAGATTCAGTACCTGGCTGGGCGCCAAAGCAACAGCACCACCAAGCGAGGGGCTCGCGCTTCCATATGCTTACCCCAACCGTTTATCCCTCGAACTTTTGTCTTCTGGCACGGGCCCAGTGCATCAGTAGTTACCCAGGATGCCTCTAGAGTGGGCTCGCTGCACGTGTCTTTGGCAAAAAGAGGTGTGCCAGATCACTTATGCTGGGCATGGGACTTCTTCCTCCACGCTGTGATTCTCGACAGGGTGCGGCAGTCCAATCAGGGCGGCGAAGTCATGGAAGAAGATGTGGCAGTCAAACAAGAAGGGGCGCACGAGCGGAGGTGGGTTCATGAGCAGCAAAGTTGCCATGAGCTCCTGCGCGATGCGAGCATCGCGAACGATTTCCGCAGCCCTGGGGCTCTGATGAAAAAGGCTCAAAGGAAGTACGCAATCCAGCAAGCCTACCGAATGGCATGCAATAAGCGAGGCACGGCGGAAGGCTGCAACCTCTTGCGACGTAGGAGCTGTATTTTCTGAATGTAACATTGGGGATTGCGTCATGATCACAAAGAGGTGACCGCACAGTGTAGTTCCATGGTGTAGCCCACAGCATCGCAGTACCAACTTGCACAATTCGGCCACGCAGAGGATTGTCTGCATGGAATCGGCCGCGAGCAGGTCAAACAGCATCCGCAAGGCGTGATCTTCAACCATGGCCGGCGTTGCGGGAAAGTGAGACAGGAGAGAAACTTGAAGGCAGAGAAGCTGATGCAAGTAGGCAACGTGTGGCTCAGGTGTGGACTTCAAAAGAGTAAGCAACAACCTGCGAACACGATTGGCTTGGGCAATTTGAAAAAATGCATCCGCGGTGGCAAGGATGCAACCTGCCCCCGCAGCAGCTCTAGCCTCTGCGACGCGACGAATTGCCATGCCGTCAAAATCACCTGCACATTGGTGTCAAGGCCCGTCGGTGTGACTCGCACGATTGTGATAGGAACGGGAGAGGCTCGCCTCGCAGCTCTGGCGTGACGGCAACACCGTCTACAGCAGCCAGCAATGTTTCCTCCGCCTCAGCGTCCTGCCAGGACTGCACTTAAGTTACGGTTAACGTGTTTGAACCATGACGAAAAGCTTTGCAAGAAAGTGACTGGAACTATACAACATGCAACCCAGGAGGGAAAGCCTGCAACGATTTCTTCAAGGTGAGCAGCTTTTTGGCCATGTCCTGTTACAGTGCCGGTGAAGCAAAGCACCGCTATTGAAAGCGCAGCGTTGCATTACGTCCACAGCTCCGCAGCACTGCCGCAAAATATCCTGCCTCTTCGGATGTCGCAGCACCATCCCGAAGGCAAACGTATCTCCAGACAAGCACAAGTGCAGGAACGACTGGAAAAGCGCAAGATCTTGCGGGATGTCTGGTTGCTTTCTAGATCTCAGGCCCCAACGCAGCCACGATGTCCCGAGGCTGGGCATGACTTTCGCCACCAAAATCTCCGTCAGCAGGAAAGAGAGCTATCAAGTCTCTAACCTGGCTGCCAGCCACTGACCTGCGCAAGCACCATGCAAGACAAGCCGGGGGCGGCCCGAAGTGCTTGGCCAGCTCTTGCGGCGTGTTCTCCACCATCCGCCTGTCAAGGTGCAGCATATCAAAGACACTACATGGGCGTAGGGTGAAGGTTGCACATCTATACGAGTATATTGCGTGAATGATCCTCCAAGCGAAACACGCCAGTCTGCATTAATGCACTGCTCTTGCGCTGCACCCTCCTGCTCTTCCATCGCCACCTGCCATCGCGAAACACTGCATATAAGGTTCTGCTTGCGCAGAATGACCCTACAACATGTCAGCTGCACTGATATAGCGAACAGCAAATCCACGTGCTCCCGCGAACCGATTTGCACTGTGGCTGCACACTGGGTGGAAAGACCCTTCATGAGCATCTGCTTGCACCGGAAAGTCAACAGGTGTGAGTATAATGTCACTCCAGTTATGCAAAAGCATCGTAAACAATTTTTACCAGCAGCGCCGCAAAAGACTCCTCTCCTCGAATTACTGCGCCTCTTGCTTCCCAGGCGGGTCGTCAGGGAGGCCGTTTGCGAATTAAAAAACAGTAAGAAACCCAAAGGATTCTCTTGATCACTGCGGCGTGTGGTCCCAACCCCGCCCCTCGGCAGAGGTTGTGGAAACATATAGTGCGCCTGCGGCATGTCGCCTAGAGTGCGTACACTGCAAATGCGCCTTAAAAAAAACGCAACTTCCCAGAACGGGTCGTTTGCAGCAGCAATGAATTAAAGGCCCTGCGGGAGTCAACATCCACATTCATTGGGAAGCCTGGCTTTGGCTTTCTACTGCCTTGCTTGCCGCCCATAGGTGCATCAGCTGCTTGGCAACTGCCATAAGTGGGGGGGTGGCCTTGCTCTTGGTGACCCTCTCAACGCGCTGGCCAATCCCCCACTCTTTTGCTTCAGCAAACGTGACGTTCTCCTTCACTGCTCGGTTCAGGGCCGCGAACATCTCTTTGAAGTCAGTATTGACCTCGACATCCTGGATTGTTTTTGCATTTCTTACTCCTGTGCATCAGCCAAAATAATAAGAAAGAACTGCAAGTTTCCCATAGCCGGGCCTCATAGATGGAGCGGAGAAGTTTCACCCTCTGCTGACCTGGAGAAAGCACCTCCTCTTTCTCCTCCTTCGCACTGCGCTTCTGCGGGGAAACGAACAACTCCTCTGTCGCCAGCTGAGCGCTGACACGCTTGGCCTGCAACTTTTGCCATTTCTTCGTCGCCTTCTCCTGGACCTCTGCCATAGTCTTCCACGCTCCAGCAGCCGGCATCTCAGGCGAGGTAAAATTGGCCCGCGTCAGTTTATGATATGGTACTATAGTTTTTGAAGATCCTGCTTAGAACGCAAGATTATTTGGAATGATCAATTCTAGAACACAATTTGGACACTGTTTGTTCGGCACCTTGGCTTTGGAAGCTGGCTTGGACTCGAACCTGGGCCGCTTTCTGTCCGCAGACGGCTTGCCCTTCTTGGTGAACTCTTCCAACTTGGTGAAATCCATGCCAGGGTCCCTCTCCAGGTAGCGGACAAAGTAAGCCTCATGGTAGCAACATGCGGCAACCAATTGGATAATGTTTCACCACCCCTTTCCAATACTGCGCAGCCTGGGCACGTGTGGGCAGGCCCCGTGCCGCGCAAAAACCCCACATGTACACCGCACTGCTAAAGCCCACGGAAAGACAGCTGCCGCCGCGTCATCCCTCAATCCGACTGCGGTGCCCCGCAACACCGTCACCGCACAGAGGTTAGTCAGGAGGTTGCGGGTTGCAGAAATCCCAAGACGACCATCGGGCAGATCCTTGTCGGCATAGCTCCATGCGTTGCACCGCAGCAAGGCGTCTCTGACCTTGCTCTCCGTGTCAGCACACACCAATGCACGGATCGCTTCACCTGCTTCCTGGTCTACCTCAAGTTCAGGAGTTTGCTGTGGGAGAACATACATCCGATCCACGTCCATCAGTTCCAAAAGGCCCATTTGGAACCTTCGCAGCCAAACCGCTTGAATTCGACCCTATATAAGCCTTTTTATGGGAGGCCTAAGCACGAATGAAAGCAGGAGGGAACATAATCAGCTGCGGAGTAAAAAAAAAATAACTGGCCTGCATGAGCAAGAAAAAACAGGAGCTTCGGGCAGCCTAGTGGCACCTGGAAGTTCTTTGGCGCGTGCTTGGCAAAAAGGACGGCTGTGGGAATGCGCACTTGGCTGTTCGGCAATGATGCCAGTCGCTCTGCGTACACCGCATCGCCACTGATGTATCTGCGACACCTAGCAAGACAGCAAGAAAACCGAGGATTCTTGTTTCTCAAAATGAAGATTTGGACGGGCAAACGCATACAAACATCTTAAATTCCAGCATTGCAGCATTCCCCCCGCAACTGTAGTCGGGGCGCAGCTTCTCCATGCGGGGCGCGGCCCATCCTGATGCCAGGTTCAGCTGCTCGCGCTGCGTCCAATCTGCCTTGCACCAAGATGATGCCATTAAAATCCACGCACAGTTCCGGACGTTTGCCTGGAGCCTATGTTTTACCGCATAAAACGGCCCTTCTTTTCGACGCGTCGTGACCAAGTCACGGGCTGCAGGAGCAAATTATTGGGAAACGAGCCGTGTGGCATATTTGGTATCCCAGGCAGCAACGTCTACCCGCTGCAACTTCCCAGAACAGGTTGTTTGCATGGCAGCGCGGCAACTGCGAATTAATGCTGGCAGGGGCAAATTATTGGGAAACGAGCCATGTGGCATATTTGGTATCCCAGGCATGGCGAGGAGCTACGCCTAATGTACCATCCATCCCTGCAAGGCGGTATCGTTGCAAGGCACTTAAGACCGCAAGATGCCCGCACCGCCGCAGGAGCGCGGCAGCTGCCAAACTGGCCACCAACCAGCGGCGAGCGAATCGTCCAACGAGACACATCGTACGACCACTGCTGACTGTGTGGCGAGGACAGCTGAACTTCCTGCCAGAAAGCCTGGAAGTATCTGGTTTCACTATATCCTTGGTGTTCTTGGTCTTGCTTGTAAGCTCATACTCCGAGAAAGCCAATGCCAATTTCGCGGCCTTGTAGATCCGGTCGACCATGTGGCGTGCTTGCTCCAGGGTGTGATTGGGCCTGCGGACAAGATGCAGTGCAGCATCGTTTTGTAACTTCAAGCCCAAAACATATGTCACCCGGACGAAGCCGACGAAATCCGGTGTCTCCCTACCTATAGCCTGTAGAAAAAACGGACTATAGGCCAGGGTCGGCTGCGTAATCAGGCTGCTGGAGGCACATTGGCGGTGTTGGCATCGATACTCCCCATTGACTCTGTGTATGGTCTGATTGCAGCTCCAACATGTGAAAGTCAACATGTCCTTGTCGGAGGCGATGACGCCAGTGTTGGTCAAGAATGTTTTCGCCTTCTTCTGATCCATTTTCAAGACATCCTCAAAAGGTAGCTGTTTGATCGTTTTCACGTGCTCACCCCACGGCTTCTCCTGGTTCTTGCCGCTGTACGTGATCCTGTGCTTCTTGAAAGCTGAATTCTGTCGCGGTTTCTTTGCATACGGTTTCACGGAAGCCGCTGACCGCAGCTTGCTGGCCTTTGTAGGCATTGTCACCAACGAAATCGGCTTCTTTTCACACGACCAGGTAGATCCAATGTCGGCCTGGGTAGCACCGGAGACCGGGGCTGGCTCAGCGCCAGGATGTACTGCTCCTCGTGCTGCCGGTACAACTCAGCGTCACGGAGGACGAGGCTGCAGGGGGGAATGGCGTATCAGCATTGCTTGTTGGCCTTTATATATTAATTATTGTTTTGGACACTTAAATTTGAAATTAAAATTTTTGACCCCTGTACTTACTGTTTGGGGGAAGGGGCGACTTATAAATCGGTATATGCGAGAATACCCTTGTATATATTTTGTTTCGAAGGGAGGTGGCTGATCTACACATTTCCTTAGTGAGGTAAATGATTTCATAGTTAATTCTTTTACTTAAAAGAAGATCAGCATGATAAGACCCATCAACGTATTGTTTACATTCTTCCCGACTGTTTGTTTTGTTGATAGACGATCGAATTATCTAATAAAACCAGATCAGCATGATGAGACCCGTCAACGTAATGTTTGGGGGGGGTGGCGGATTTCTAAAACCGCTCCAGTTTCGTTGGTGTACTTCTTTCCCGTTTTGTGTACCAGCACCTGCGCGAAGCCTGAAGCTGCCCAATGTGCCGCGTATAGTGGTCGGCGTCGAGCAGGAGTTGCCTGAAGGGTGCAGTGATTAGGCAGAGCGAAGCAGCTTCGTTGTATCGCTGTGTGGATTAAAAGCAAAAACGCGCAGTGACGTTCACTGACGTTCACCCACCGAGCCTCAAGAATGTCTGCTCAAAGCGATGTCGCAGGCGCTCTGCCGCTGCCCGAGGATTGTAGCGCACAGCTGTTGTTTCAATGATGCTTTGATCTCGTGGCGCCAAGAACGCACATGCGCTCACCAAGGACATGTCATGAGTCTTGAGCATTGTACATGATTGCAAGTGCGAAACCATCCAAATGGTGGAAAATGTAGCAGGATTTGGAAGGGCATGGACATAGCGGAAAATCCCAGGTATTATTGGGTCGCTGTAGCCGAACCATGGAAATGGTGGTATATATAGTAGGAAATTGTTAGGAAGGGCATGGAAATGGTGCAAAACAGAAAGTATTATTGGGGTGTGGGCGAACGTCTGGTTCTGCGGGAAAATCTACTATATATGGCTCGGCTTTCAAGTAAGAAGCTTTGAAACTTCAACCCGCCTCTACTTTCTCCAGCCATCTTTTGGTTGCGGCGATCATCGGCCATCGCGTCAGGTCTGGTAAGTTGGCCTTTGTGGCTTGCCATGATGCCTCCAAAGCCTGGGTCAAAGTTCCGGTTGAAAACCCAGGCCTCGCTGCATCCATTGCCTGCAGGGTCGAAAAAATGCACACCGATCAAGGCTCACACCCACATAACGGCAACAAACTTTGATTTGTGTGCCGCAATGAAACTTTTCTTTTGGCGGCCTGCCCCCATTGATAGAGGTTCGTCCCAGTTCGCCACTCTGCATCCCAGCGGCCGCCTTGCTGCTTGAGCACAGAGCCTTGTACATACTCGCAAAAATCCAACATACCCTGCATGCCGGGCACGACAGGAAAGACATGCGAAACATTCGTAAGTAACCCGGTAAGCGCAACTTATCTGTCACCTCTTCATTCGTCTTGGAACTAACTTTGTATTAGTTGTACCGCTTGGTTAAAGATGACGTGCGGCCTGGCCTCACGAACAAGACGCCACAGGACGCTGGTCCAGAAACAATGGAACAAAGCTGCTGACCAGGAGCACAAGAGGCCAGAAAAATGAACTTCACCGCTGATCCACTCGCGCACTGCACGGTCGCGGCATGTTTCGCTTTGCCGCAAGATTGCAGCCTGCTGATGCCGCATGTCACGTCGGAAGCGCATACCCAGATTTTTGCACACAATTCTTCCTGAATCTGTGTCATCCCAGCAAATGCTTGTTACGAACCTTCCGATGTTCACTCCTTGCTTCTGATACCAGGAAAAAATTCTTGCGCAGGTTTCGGGGAGATGCGCGGCATCTTCTTTGGCAATGCGAGCGTAGCCCAGCTCCAACAAACTGGTGGCAGGCAACCCTCTTGCATTCAGCTTCTTCCCCGCAATGCAAACCTACCACTGTCAACCCGGCAAAAAAAAAAGGCCCACAAAACATACACGCAGGCGAACGATGGAAAATCATTGCCCTGGAGCCCCCCGAGCCTTCCACCACAGCCAGTTCTCTGCACAAGTCTTGTGCGTCCCATCTGCAACAGCATAAAGCTCGCTGCTGTCCCAATCTTGCCACTGCTGGCTGCCGACTTGTTCAACACACCACCTGGCAGCGTAGCTCGCGAGAACCGTACCAGCATAGTGACACGAGTCATGCTTGGCTGAAAACTACAACCACATGCACCCATGCACAAAATTGCTCAAACACACAGGCACGCACACACAGCGATGTGTTTTATCCCACTGCCTTGCCGCATCGACAAATGCTGGCGCGATGAAGATGACTGCTCCAGGGCAGGTCCGGGGATTGACTGGTACGACATGCCTCAAGACAACTGTGGAAGGCAATTTCAGAAGCAATTGGGCCAGGCTCCCCCCGTTCCAGTAATACGTTTATGTATTGCAAAAAAACATGCATTACGAGAAGACTACATCGTACCCTGCGGCGGGTCTTTTGGCGTATGTGTTTTATTTTTCGCGCTGCCCAACGAATTCTGACCCGAGCCTTCACAGTTGTCATTGTTATCGAGAACATGCAGGGTGTGACTTGCACTGGTTGTTATCATGTCTGGCATGCTTCCGTTTTGACAGCCTCAAGGCATCAAGATGCATACAAGGAAGGAAAAAGGAAAACAGCTTAAAAGAGTTGGGTGAAACCAAGTTCGCATAACGCAGAGTGTTGAAAATTGCCACCACGGTGCCAATTGAAAGGCGGGGTCTTCCCTGCTAACCTCTCCTGGCCGATAAAATCCTTCCATTCTGCCAGAACGTGACCGCTCCGAGCTTCACCGGGGCAATCCCCGGCCTTCACCTCAAAGACAAGGGGCAACATATCTGACACTGCATCAGAATCAGCAACCATGAATTACGACATATTCCCCAGGCCTTCTCCAAGTGCTTTTTCCTTTGGGATTGCAGCGTTCGGTGCATCGGCATGTTGGCAAAGTCAACCCCCTCACGCAGCATCGACTCCATTGCTTGCCTTGGGGTCTTTGAGCCGTGCTTCGCAGCTTCCAACCTGATATCCACTGCCACACCACGTACCTCACGGGCTTCTTTGCTGTGTTCACCTCCGTGCTTCAGCACAACGTGTTTCCTTTCTCCACCTCCATCCAACACAATGGCATGCGTCCAACGCACAGGACATTCCTGACGGGAAAGCCCCTGCAGCCCTAATTCGGTGCCAGGGGCTGGCGCGATGACTTCACTTTCAACACATTTTTTTCAATCTTCATACAAACATACAGACACACCAGTTTCGAAATTTTAGGCCTTGGCATTGGTTGCTTTTAAGCAAAGAAAAGCAATCTACACGTCTCACCTGTACCTGTATCAATTAGGATCAATGAGCTGCGATCTGTTAGGCCGCGCTCCTTGTGCCGCTGGCAAGAAGCAATTACTTTCAAGATTCCTTGCACTTCGTGCGTCCGCAATTTGGTTTTCACAGTCTCTGTGGTTTGCTTGCTCTCCCACTCGCGCACCAAGGACCTCAAGTTCTGAGGTGTGACTTCCAAACTGCTTGGCACCGACTCTCTGCTGATCTCCCGGGGTTCGCTCATGATGGCAACTGGGGCTGCAACAGGCAATTTAGAAACGGAAATGTTCTTGCTTAAGCCGGGTGCGCAGCACATGTAGCACGTCACAACAACCAATGATTGACGACCCTGCCTTCTCATCCGGTTCCTGTCAGCGATGCCTTTTTGTTGACGCTACCCACCTCATGACAATTGTACGCAAATCAACTTCCCAGAACGGGTCGGTTGATCTTACTTCCTGGCCTGCGGGCGCAAGATGCAACAAAATAAATCTGCATTCTCCTATATAATAGTGCACGTGAAGCTGAAATCTCGCTGCATCACAATTCAACTTCCCAGAACGGGTCGTTTGATCCTTCGAGCTCCAGCTCCTAAAAATGCCCAAAGAAGGAGCTGACTCTCCCCCGCACTAGCGGCATCGCGCGACCCTGCGGAAGAACACGCAGCCTCTACCCCCGAGTGTCTCCAAACCTGACCCCATTAACATCTTATGAATTCTGATGAATGGACTGGTGAGAAGCTGGTTTTCGCGTATGCATCCCGAATCAACAGGGGCGTGCATGTCATCTCTGCTAAAGATGCTTGGTGTCAAACAAGCACTTAAAGCCCTTCATACTGGCCATCTCTCACTCTAGGTCAGCGCTTGGACCGCCTCATCTCTGAGATGCCTCGCAGTGTCGGATCAAGTGCAAGTTGCATCCCGACAGTTGCACTCCAGCCCAACAAGTTGAAACTAGGAAGTTTGCATGACACCTAGCTCACTCATGGGGCCCAAGCTGGTACCACGGGTTTCCATCCTCCAGCAAGCTTTCCGCGTTGCCAAGGGAACGTAATGCTCTCCAGATCTCCCCTTCTGGATCGTTGCTTGTCCTGACAAGAGCAGATTCAACGAAAAGGAGCCCCGCCGTCCATTTCTTCAGCAATCGTCTTTCCAGTTTGGTTTTGGCTCACGTGTGAAATCGCCAGCCTCTGTGCCCTGATCTCATGAACAGATTCTGCAGAGACTCTGTAGCACCCAGGCCTCCCACATCACATGCAAGAACGATTCTCACCGCCAAAATGAAAGTATCATCAATCATATCATAGGTTGATCCTGCAAAAGACATGGAATTCTCTAAAAGACATATGCTGCCTAGGGTCTCTGGGTTCCATTCCGTTGCTCTAAGGAGAACGACTTCCATGTCTCCAATGCGCTCCACTGAGCCCGCCGGCGGTTCTCGCTGCTTGGCAAGCATATATGTGTCCTATACAAGGCTGGTCAAATTTGAGCCATTGCGAGATGACACCCGCCATATGCACTGCACTGACTGGCACTGACTTTGTGAATTTACTTCGTATCTGTACCTATGCTGCGGTACGGGAAGCTGGTTGAAGCAATGGGGCAACTCATGTTGAATTACGCCTTGCTTCGTGCACGCCAAGTGACCTTTTTCCACATGTCGTACACAGTGGTGGACAAAGTAACCCGGCTGCTCTGTGAAGCCGCAGTGGTGGCTGGAGCAGCTTGGAGGACTTGCATCGCTGACTCAGAAGCGGTCTTCCGCGACTCTCTGAGGCGCCTCTTCATGCGAGCCAGGAGCGCTTTGTCCTGCATGGTTCTGCTACGAGCGCAGCGTAACAGCGCACAGGATAAACGGCAGTGCGAGCATCAGTGCGAGCGTCCTCGCCAAGAGCAGTCCACAAAAGGTTTTCTCGCCCCTCCCATTGCGGCTCCCGCAATGCCCATTCTTTCACCTTGGGCAAGAAAAGTTCATGCGCAAGACAAGATAACGCCCTGAGCCCGAGAAACTTGGAAAATATTGGAGAATTTCCATGAATCGATACTTGCAAGGTTTCTAGGTGAATTATCCAAACCGCTTCAAGGAGGCGGCGCTGCAACTTCCCAGAACGGGTTGTTTGCAAGGCAACGAGGCTCGAAAGAAGCAACGCAAACTTGATATGCTGGCGTATGTTTAACATCACTCACATGTAGTAAAGCCCGCACAGGGAAAGGGCCCGAATGCGTCCAAAAAGCAAACAAAGAGCACCTCTGGCATCGATTGCCCTTCGCCTCTTTGAACCCACCGACTTTATGTGTGTGGGCGGCCCAAACGACGGCATTGGACCCCTGCAAGCACAGTTGACACTTCTTGCTTCCTGACAGCAACTTCCTGGTCTGAGGCCGGCCCCTCCCCTTCAGCGTGGAAGCCACCTGGCCGGGGTTCAGAAGTTCATGCGGCTAGCAGCCGAAGCACACCCTCAGATGATGCTTACACTATCATTAATCACATGCAGCAAAAATATGACGAACAAACAAACGATCAAGCAGACAAACGCAAATATGTGGAAAGCCACGGCCAACCTCCTCCTTGGGCAAGGCCTCTCCATCTCCATCCTGCGGTCTTGACAGCATCAAAAGAATAAACGAATCTTCCGCCCCACGCTCTCCAACAGTTCCAACACAGCACCGCGCCTCATTCTCGACGTCGCTCCGATTTCTTTTGGAGGTATGCGCCTTCGCTTTCGGGGCCGCCTTTGCCGCCAAGCGCCGCAAGACCGGTTCTTGTCGGCTGCTGCACGTTACCCCAACCCATCCTAATGAAACCAATCCTTTGCCTTCGGCTTCTTGTCTGGGCCCACAGGCTTCTGGCGACGCCCCTGCGCGGCCAGCGTTTGAATGCGATCTGAGCGGACCAACACAAGCGTCTGTAATGAAGTGACACTATGGCAACGTGCAGCATGTTCTTGCGCACCAGGATCAAGGTTCAGGGGCAATACGTGTTTTGTTGCGTCAACCTGCCCAGCTAGTGCCTCTGAGACAGCGCAATACGGTGTGAAAACCGTGGCCGGCCAGAACGGCAAGTCCACAGGCGCCAATCAGGGTGCCCAGCTTGTGCCTCTGACACCTTAAGTGCAGGTCTAACTAAGGCCTGTGGCCGGCCAGAACGGCAAGTCCAACTCACTCCGCTGGCTTGCTCGCTGGCTTGCACGGCTCCTTGCGCAATTCGTAGGCCGAATTGCTCAGCGCCAGTTGCGCTTGGTGTAGCATAGAGAGCTCCCTCAAGTGAGCACGTTCCTGCGGGAAGACAGAGCCAAGGGATCGCAAGCAAGTTGCAGCTCCACCAAAAATTGCGGCATGGACTTTGGCATTCGCCTTGACGTCTTCCCAAACATTGTCTTCTCGGGGAGGCACCGAGCATTTGATTTCCCTTGTGTTCCCTATGGATGCTGGAAACTGCTTCAAGGACTTCCATTCTCCACTCTTTCCATAGTAGATGATGTCAGCCAGCCGATGCAACCTCACCCGCGATTCGTGCTCCAAAGCTGGTGAATGGCTCACCGTGACCAGAGCATCCAACACCATGTCGTTTTCTTCATCAGAGTACATGGGCAGCTTCCCCAACTTCCCCAACAGCTCCAAGGTCGCCTCTGCAATCCTGACATCATGGCTGCACGAAGCCATCTTTGCTGAAGATAGCGGGACAAAAGCAGCACGCACCCTCGGAACCAAATGAACTGCAAATGCCATGCAGAAGGCTTCAAACAAAAAAAGGGCGACGTGCAAAAAGCAGATATGCTTCTTTTTGGGGCGCGATCCAGCACCAAGCGCAAATTGCAGCCGGGCCTGGCTCTTGCGTCCGGAAGATTGCTTTTTCATCTCCTTTTTGGCGCTGCGCAGCACCTCATGTGAGAACCACCGGCCGAGAAACTCAACTCAATCTTGCAGTCCGCCCTGCCTTGGCCTTGGGTAGCGGGCTGGCAGCCTCGCAGATTTTAAAAAACTGCCTGTCTGTGTGTATGTCTGTGCCTGTCTTGCGCGACATTTCTAATAAGCAAAGGTTGGCACCTCTCTCTTCCACGCGCGTCCTACCCATGGTCAGATAAATATCGCTGCGAGCAACATGTTGGGCCTGAGGACCTCCAGGGCGACGCTGCCTTCCCTTGTCGTCGGCCTCACTCTTTGCCTGAGGGCTCAGATCACAGCTGTTCCTGCACAGCTGCCTCACGACCGGCTCACCATTGAACGCCTTACACTGCGTATCCCAAAAACCCCAGACTGAACAACAAGTCTTAAAAGGTGCTGGCTGAAACCTTTCCCCTCCTTGGCATTTGCACGCATGGCTTTCTTTCTTGCTCCCTGGCAAAAATAAAATTCATTCGCCGACCCCCTTCACATCCTGCGAGATCCATCTCCTCAGCCCAAACACACTCTACCTATCTTGGGCTTCACCCCGGTGCCTCCTCGAGCTCCTCCTTTTCCTGGTGAAGGCAACACAAAAGAAAATGCTCACCGCAAAGAAGCGGAACTCAAGGCTTGCATTCACTTCAGGCAATGCTGCTCATTATCCGCCAAATCTTTTGCTTACATGCACACACTGGTGACTACCCAACGCATTGTTGCTTGAATCAGCTCGTTTCCCAACACATGGAGTCAGCAATGGTGCGGCGCTTAAAAAACGAAACTTACCGCACGCAGCATGGTTTAGACGATCCATCCTAGGTTGTGGTGGCGCCTCGGCACCGCCAGCGCTGCTGTTCTTTCGCCTTGGCTTCGCTTTGCTCTTTGCCTGCGCGCGCGGTCTTTTCCAAGAGGAACACGGGCGCAGCCGGCTCATGGGCAAAAGGAGAAAAGGAGGCAAGCTTTGACAAATACAGCAAATAACAGCTCCCTTGCCACGACCGGATAACCAAACCCAAAAACATGAGCCACACCACAACTCTTGGAAGTTGGGGAAACGTTTCCGGTTCCACGCCCAAAAGAAAAGAGCTTGTTCCCTCCTTGGCTTCTGCATGCTCTGCTTTCTTGGCTGCTCCCTGGCAAAAGCAAAAATCATTCGCCCACCACCCCCTTCACATCATGCGAGGCGTGTCTCCTCAGCTCTCAAGACACACTCTACCTATTTTGGGCTTCACCCCGGTCCCTCCTCAAGCTCCTCCTTTTCCTGATGAGGGCAACACAAAGGAAAATGTTCATCGCAAAGAAGCGGAACTCAAGGCTTGCATTCACTTCAGACAATGCTGCTCATTATCCGCCAAATCTTTTGCTTACATGCACACACTGGTGACCCAACGCACTGTTGCTTGAATCAGCTCGTTTCCCAACACATGGAGTCAGCAATGGTGCGGCGCTTCAAAAAGGAAACTTCCCACACAACATGCTCCAGGCGATCATCCCGGGTTGTGGTCGCGCCTCAGCACCTCCAGCGCTGCCGTCCTTTCTCCCGATCTTCGCTTTGCTCTTTGCCTGCGCGCTCGGGAAGAGGAACACGGGCGCAGCCGGCTCATGGGCAAAAGAAGAAAAGCGCAAAGGAGGCAAGTAAACAAGGAGGCAAGCTTTGACAAATACAGCAAATAACAGCTCCCTTGCCACTAGGCGCCCCCTTAAACATAAGCTAAGAGGCTCGATCGATCAAAGCGGTCCACAGCCAAAACATTGAAAACATTCCCCCGTCGTCCCAGCCTGCTCAGCCTTAGACTTGTCCTGTTCACGGTGCGGACGCTTGTGAGAAACCTTTTTTCTACACGGCTGCGGCTAACAAGAGGCCTGGCCTGGCACTGGCACGCATGCGCCCACTCTTCCGGAGAGCAAGCGGCTTCAGGACAACTGCCGTCAGACTCCCACACAATCTCCCACGAGTTTGCGCGGATCGAAACCAGGTTCTCATGTGGCACTGCCCAACATCCCAACTGGCCACTCGCAGGTTCGGCAACCCGCAGGCGAGCTGCTTTCGAGATGATTGAAACAACTGGCCCTGTGGCCAACACAGACGGCCGCTTTGGTAACATCATATTTTGAAGCCTGTCTAGTGGCAATGCTTGCTGCACAAAGATTGCACCAGCAATGCAACCAACAATCTCACGGGAGACATGCTCCAGAGCTGGCTCCAGCCACTGCAGGCCCCGCTCCTTAGGACGGTGAATCAAAACGCGAAAGGGGCAACCGACAGTAAGCGGGTGCCTATGCTTGACACAGATGAACAAGATCCTCACAGCAGCTAGTCAGCGTGGCCCTGGTAGAAACCTTTGCCTCCAAATTTCGCAGGAAATGTTAATGTGGTAGATGAGGGCCCGGGAGTCATAAATCTGGAAAAAAACGAAAGAATTCCAGGGGTTCGCGCTTGATTTTTTTCACGGCAACGAATCATCGGCGCCACGTGAATGAACGACACCTTCAACCCAAACACTGCTGAAGCCAGAGAGGCTGGAGGGTCACTTACAGGTTCCGCTGCAACTTCCCAAAACGGGTTGTTTGCAGGGTGCCTAACAAATTGCGCGCATGGCAGGAACGAATTACAGGACCCCGCAGAAAGCTAACCCGCTCTCACAGAAGGTGGACCAATGCAGGCGGAAGGTCTCCTACTCCTCTACGTTGCTCAAGACACGAACCTGCCCAGGGTACTCTGCAGGATGGTCTTGCCATTGCGTGGCCTGCACCATTTGTCGCAACAGCTCATTGTTGGCCCGAACTGCTCTCTTCAACACATCTTGTAAGGCCTGTGCTTCGCCTAGCACCTCTGGATTGGGCCATATGCCCTCTGGCGAATTTACACACAGGTCTTCAACTTCATTTGCCACGCTCTGCATGGCAAGTAGGAGGGCATGCACCTGGCGATATCGGATCAGTTGCTGCACATCGACAGACACTGTGCAAGGAGGCTCCATAGGAAAACTTAGCTGGACAGATTGCGAGGGGGCGAGAGCCTGCAAAAGAACTGGCTGCTCTGCTGGGACATTCTCAGCAGCAAGAGAGACACGCCGCTTGACATGCGTGTCAACCAAAAAGAGCTCGGGGGGGCTACCTACACTTCACAGATTCGCGGAAAATACCGTCACTTCCCGGCTCACATGACATTCTATTTCCGCATTGGACATCATATTCTCCCAGGCACAGAGCTGCTTTTGATCGTTATCTTCCAACCGTGAAACGGTTTGCATTGAAAGAAAACGAAACGCGCAATGTCTACCCACTACAACTTCCCAGAACAGGTTGTTTGCATGGCAGCGCTGCAACTGCGAATTGATGGCAATTAGGATTGCAGGGACAGCTGCAAAAACCACCGGCATGGCAGGAACCAAACCACAAGCCCTATTTACAAAACAGTTCCACGGTGATTTTCGTATTGGGCAGGGGATCCCTCTCTGCCCCACCGCAACTTCCCAGAAACCGTTACTAGCAGGGCAACAAGGCAGATGCAACTAGCTTCGGTGGGCACCTTGCAGCTCATGCACAAGCTGGTGCAGCCCTAGCTGGGCACACCTGGGAATGACTATGTTACCTAAACATTTCAAACGCTGGTCATCACTAGCGCTCCGGGAAAAACACAGCCACTGGCGAAGGGGCAAGAAACCCCGCTCGTTCCACGTCAAATTGGCGGCGTCCATCATAGCATCCTTGGGCATCACCTGGGTGTCCTGGGCAGCAATGACAAGACACTCATGGCATTCAAACTTCCGTGAAACCTGAGCCGGCACCACCCGCCAAAACTCTGAGCGCGGCGCAGGGAAAGTGAAGCCCCTTCGCGTTGCAAGCAAGAACACCCTCTCACGCTTCACCTCGTGCATTCCGGGACAGCCCCGAGATTGAGAAATGTACCAGCGGCAGACTGAGGCGCCCAACCTGCACGCCAACTTGCTGGCCCGCCACTGTGATCCAGTGCACCACCCAGCCTCTGGCAGCAAACTCCTGGCGCTGGAATGCTTCAGGAAAGCACATTGCTGAAACGCAATACACGACGACACCGCCAACACATGAGACCTGAAATTACATTCCTGAAGCAGATGCGTCATCAATGGGCGCATGGGCTTGCAAAGCAAGTTCACCACATTCTCCAATAGAACGAACCGCCTGAAAGCATTGCCGCAAAGAGCTGAATCAGATCCAGAAACTGGTTCCGGGCGTGGTGCCATGGCAAAACGTTTCCAATGCACACGTCAAAGCGAAAACTTTGAGCCAAGCCGCAGGGAGTCATGGTATTCCGCATCCTCATCCATGAGTCGGAATATATGATCAACCAGGGCGCTGCGCTCATCGTGGAGCCCACGCTGCCATCCCGCTTTGCTTATTCCCTGGCAAGGCACCCAAAAAATGCAGAGGGGTGTGCCGTCTGATTCTTGGAATGAAAACGACAGACGCCACCGAATTCCAGCCCAATGACCTGACAGGGGAAACCTCCCATTATTCCGTCTGAGGTGGCAATGTCATCCCCGCACTGGGAAAGGTGGAACTCAGCAATGTCTCCGAAAAGAGGGCATTGTGCCAGATGTCCTTCTTCTTGCCGGCACCGGATCACTCGCCGAGCATGTTCATCAATCTCTACCTTCAGCATGCGCGGGGTGCTGTCAAACTGCTTTGTAAACAGCTTGAAATGGCTGCAGCGGACTTGGGCCAGCACAAAGCATGTCGGTCTGCAGAACCTAGGCAAACAAAAACCCAAATTTGGATAGGTTAGCACGCAAAGCAACCACAGACAATTTGGGACGGAACTCGCGGATCCCTAGATCCAGCCCGGCCACCCCCGAAAAAACGGAGATGGCCTTAACTCGGGGTTCCTGGCAGGGGTAAACAAAAGAATATTGTAGTTGATATTAGTTAATCAAGCTGCACATTGCCGATCACTCTGAGCTTTCCTCCTCCAGCCGTGGGAAGAGCGCTTGGAAGTGCTCGGGGTCAACGGCCCCAACTTGCGGTATGGTCCAACGGCTTGGCAGTCCTGCCAATTCTGCGAAAAGTTGTGCTTCAGCCTTCAAAAGTGCCTGCGGGCACAACGAGTCCTGCGAAATATTCTGCCACTTCTGGCACCAAGAACTTGCTTGAGCCAGGTTTGATTCCATGCTTCCTGCAATCTTTGCGGTACAGATCCCACCACACCACTTGCGTAGCAAAGTCCTGTCACAGACAGAAGACGGGTTGGCTGGAAACAGCCCTGGTGCAACACTGTCCACTGGCCTGGGCTCCACGCAAGGAGAGGTACTTCGTGTTCGCACAGGTGGTGGCAGCAAAGCAACCTTATCTAAAAGATTTCTTTCACCACAAAGCAGGAGCATTGGTGACGTAGTGGACTACATCCAAGTCCAAGTCGAACCAGAGCCCCACCAACGGAGCCTCACGTAAACTAAGGCCAAAACGCACGGTGCCAAAGCACTTCATGACACGTGGCTTTAAAACCAACTTCTTCGTCTTGGCTGCCTGCGCGAGCTTTTTGCTTCCGCGCGGCGGTACCTTGGCAAGACTCAGGCACTATCCAGTTGCACTACCGTACTGACAAACTGCCGCATCATGGCCATATACAAAGGGAAACCCAGGCATGAAGCAGGGAGACTTGCAATACAATTATTCGAGCTGAACGCAATCCAAATACCAACTTCATCTTCAAGGGCTGAACGGAAGGCTTGCAGATCCGGGTGAACTGCTGGACCTTCACGTGACTAGACTCGCAAAAAGCTTTCCCAGTCTTGGGAAAAGCTGTATTCAGAGGCAGCTGCACGACAGCCTGCAAGACATGGCTGGTCGCCCACCGACTTTGCGCAACCCGATTGCAATTGAAACTTCCCCGCCTGCACCGCGCAGGGATCAGCTGCAGCAGCAGGAGAATGATGAAGAGGCTCAACACTTAGAGCGCCAGGCGCCAGGGCAGCGTCAATTCAAACATGATTGGAGAATGAAGCACACAATCTGAAACAAATGCCAACACACACCTTTTCAGGCTATGCTGCATCTCTGTCTGAAAGGCTTAGGCAAACGCCCGCTCAAGAGCGAGGAGCGCTGCGCTCCCATGTGCGCAGAATGAACGGGAGGGCTTGCGCGGAGGGGCCGGGAGGGCGGGTGGTTACTAGAAGCCGTTTCTGCTTGCAACGGCCACAGACATCACCAGAGCAGTCGTTTTTCCACGGACAACAAGAACTGTTATTCCGAAGCCAAAGAAATAAATCACTGCTGAAGCAGACGCGGCTGCGTTTCACCTTTCTGTTTGCCATGTTGGTCATAACGCACCTGCGCTGTAACTTTTTCAATCACTTCCGTAGAACTGTCGCAGCAATATCCTGACGCTCTGTTTGATTGCAGGATCTACATATGTCCATTGAATGCCCTGCACACATCCACCTGTATACAAATAGATACCTATGGAACCAAATACCAGGCATCTAAAAGTTTAAACTTTTTACCCAAAATAGCTGTGCAAGTCTCACCTCGACGTGCCGCATCTTTTTACACTGGAGGGCTGAGGGCTAAGGGCTAAACGTATCACATTTGCACCCCGTGAAAATCAAAACGATGGCGTGAGGTTTGTAATGGGGCTGATGGCTAGAATTCTTGTAATATGAAATTTGCGATGCTTTTACCTTTGTTTGAAACTGAGTCTACACTTCGAAATAGAATAGTGTCCTGGAATGTTTCTTGCAGGTAAGCACTTGGCCCTCGAGCGTTTGCCTCAGACTGCTGATGCAAGCAGCAAAACCGGGAAAAAAAGTTTAAAAATCCTCATGTTACATCCTCATGGTTTCCATCAAATCCACATTCGTTCATGGTTAAATCTCCAATTCTCATTGTCCATGTGAGTTAGGAGAATCAAAGAAACCCACTCAAAGTATCTGAAAATGCTGACTACATAGACATAAGGTATGTCCCAGTGGTGTTGCGTATATCCCCATTGTCCCCCATTGCTCACTAAACCCCATAAATTGGTTCAACAATTGGCTTTTGGTTGGTGTTTTTGAAAAACTATGGGGGACACCACAATATTCTTCACAACATTACCCAATGTTTGTGCCGGCTCCAACAACTGATCATCACCTGGGGGCCAAGGATCAAATGCTTCACCCACTCGTGGTGCTCAAAGTCCACCGCAGCGGGCCCCACTTCGATGAATTTGCGCAGCCAAACCTTGCCGACTGCGCCAAGATGTGAAGGCTGGTAGGCTTCCGGGAAAAAACACATTCATTTGGAATATACAACTAGTTTTCGACAGTAGATGAATAGTTGCAACCACCAAATAGTTGACCACATAGTATGTAAAACCATGATGTAAAAGATTGTTTTGATAGTAGAAAATGGAAAATATACAATATAGATAATAGATATAATAGATGATAGTTTCTCGATTATAGATTACAGACAATAGATCATATACATATAGAGATATATATATATATATGTACACATATGCCCATTATCGTTGATGAGGCACCTTTGGCGATGATTTCCAATCGAGTCTTAACAGTTCGCCTACGATGTCTTTTTCTCTGTGTGACCCCAAAACCATTGCTTTCCCAATGGAAAATAAGTCTTGTTTAGATTTTGGGCCCATTTTGGAAATCTCCATTCAGTCATCATTGATGTCTCACCATCCGAGCGGCTCCCAGAAGGAAGTCGGTAGTGGGAAACTGCTCTCCCGTGGTCAGTGAAACTCCTCTGCGGCTATTTCTGGGCGTGCCACATTTCAAAAGGAAAGGAGTTGACCATGGTTGAAGTAGTGTTCACGGCTCAACTCAGAGATTCTGCAAAACATGATTAAAAAAATACTAGCATACTATTATATGAATGTATATATGTATATACTACATATAGTCATTTTTTAAAAATGCAAGAAGCAAGAAAAATAATCTATTCACCTACCATTCACCCAGGTTCGAGCCCCGCATTTGGAGGGAACATCTTGGGTCTCTGTTGGCCCTCTATATCAGCAGAACATGGTGCCGCTTGTCCAGCTTCTCAGCAGATTGTTCCCTTCAAAAAACGTCACAAAAACCTCTGCGTGGTCGGGAAAACAAGTTGTGGTCAATCGCAAATCGCAAAAAAATCTGGGATGATCGAATACTCAAAAGATAAGACCATCCGCCAGTGGTCCACACTGTGTGTGACACCAACTCCAGGCGCTTTCCCCGCCTTCGGTATATTCCCTCTGCATGGACGGGTCGATACTCAGCACCTGGCACTGGCAAACGGTTCCGGTAGAGCTCCGGGTTGACCAAAAAGACGCCAGATGTGGGATTATAGATCTTAACCATATTGAACCATTGATGGGATACCCGATTCTGATACCATATCAATGGGATACCAGATTCTGGTCGGAGATTCATGCGGATCTTCTAGTTCCGCCTCTGCGTAAGCATAGACATCGGCTTTGTCCACATAGTTGGCAATGTGCTCTGGCCGCATATGCCTGCGCGTTCGGCTCCAGATGGCGCGCCATGCTTCGGAAATGACGCACCACTGCATGTGGACCTTGGAGGTACCCCATTGTTGGACAAACAAAAGTATGGGGATGATTCGGATTCCTGTTCCCAGCGTCTTGACAACCAACCCTAGACAAGCATCACTTTCTCTAAGGACCTTACAGAAACACCAGGTAAATCTGTAAAGATTAAAGCCAAAATTTCCACAAATTTCATTGCTTCTCCCAGCAACTTCTAAGTTCCACCAGTTTCGACCACGGCACTTGGCCGCATCGGAACGGAAAACTGAGACGCCACAACTCTTCCTAAGCAGCCGAAGCTGAGAGAGATCCCTCGGTTCAACAACCAACAGGAACTGGGGAATTAACGGGCCTAAATTGGGCATTTGACCCAAAAAAATGTTGAAAATCACCAGAAGTTGAGAATCCCACAGAAATTGGAATGCAACTCTTGCAATGATGGCATGTGACCCGTCAAATATTGGAATCTACCCGGAAAGCAAGGAATACACATCAAATAGCAATTTACATGTCCCCCCCCAAAAAATATGTGTTTTTCGTTAGCCGCTTCAGTATGCACAAATCCACCCTCATTTTTTTTGGGAGTGTCTTTTTTTCGACCACCAGGCCAGAAGTGGCCATGCCTGCGAGCTTCAGTTTGGCCACATGGGCATGGAGCACTGAAACCACTTTGGGGGCACCACCCTGCCGTGGTTGCACTGGTGGAACTGAATGGTGGGAGATCCCCGCGCTTGGGGCCCCGAAAATGTCTTGCCCGCGTTTAATGTTTTCAAAAATGTCTTGCCAACAACACCTCTCTGGAAGAGAATCCTTACCCCATGGGACTGGTTGAGAATGCGTGAATAAAAGATACCTTCTGGGGAGTTCAGCTGAGTTCAAAGGCTATCAGGGATTTGTGGTCAAGATTTGGGCGGAAAAGAGACACCCATCAAGGCATGCGAACGAAAGACCTCTTTGGGGCTTGGGTGAACTGATTATCTACAAATCCGGGGTAGAAAATCAGCAAGAAACTCGTCGGACGCTCTCAAGCAGCAACACTCAGATCTGGAACCCAAGAGATTCAAGAGATCCTTCTTTCGGTGCATACCCAGCGGCAAAGCACCGCCATGGACAAAGTCTCCCCAGCGCTGTTGCTTCCAAAGACCTAGACAAGCCGTGAGTGGGTAGGGGCCTGGCTGGATCACTTGCTCGGGAAATATGATATCTACTTATTCCACATGGTAGGTGGCGCGGTAGTTGCCGGGTCTTTTGCATTCTTGGTTTCGTCAAAGGCTCCAAGCTACATACTTCTCGGAACAGGTTGTTCCACGCCGCAAAGAAAGGCACTGGGCTCATCTGTGCCTTCCTTGTGTTGGACTTCCCAAAACGGGTTGTTCCCTAAGTGTCGACACACGAGGTGGAAAAACTGATGCGCCTGCTTCGGACGGGCTTCCCAGAACGGGTTGTCCCCCCACAGCGGGACGCATACGAGCGGGACAGCGCTACAAATTAGCCTGCATGCTTGCGCAAGACTTCCCAGAACGGGTCGTTCCCCCAAGCTTTAGGCTTAAAAGATTTACACTGCGCAGACAGTGTACAGAAGCTTGTCATTCGCATCGTACACTTCCCCAAGGCTCAGAGCACGAAAAAAGCGGCCCCACTTGACGGCCCTCGGCTTTTGGATCTCCATGAGCACCCCCTCGCGCTTGAGGAAAGATACGCCGTGCGGCGTCAACTGCAACTGCAACAGAAGCGGCGCGGGTAGCCTCAGTTCCAACGTGACAAGAAAAGGTCCGAAAAGACGGCCCCGCGAAGAAGTCGCTTGCAAAAGGGAAAGGTGAAGAAGGAGAAGGCAGTCAGTGAAGACAAAGCTGAAAGAGGCGCGGACAGTTGGTTGCGCGCAGTGCTTTGATTTCCTGCTGTCGGCGTCCTTCTGTGTGGAATGCATCTCCAGGTTTCTCATAGATATTCATAAATTAAATTCATTGCAGGGCGCAGCTTTTGATGCCTGCCTCTACGGCTGCATGAAATAATTTCAGATCGAAACGGATATGGGGCAAAGTCAGCAAAAAGGTGACATACGTGTCAAAGGGTATGGAGAAAGAGTCTGGGTGTTAAGGAAAAAATCAAGAGAGCTACGTTTTGCATCAGTCTTGTAGGCTATGCGGGCCCCTGGTCTATGTCACGGTCTGTCACCGTACATTGCTTACTTTCGCTTTTTCCGTAATGACTTTCACCCTGCGCACTGTCTAGGTTGGTTTGTGGCTCTCTACAGGCTGCTCTTACAAGGGACACAAGTAACACACGCGCCACCAACAAGGCACAGGGAATTGTCCATCCACCAAGTGTACCGGTCCAAAGCATCATCCAAACTGTCTCGGAGGCTGAAGTAGTCCCGCGCGCCTGGCTGATAAGCCCAGCTAATCTTGCCGTCTGAGTCGGCAATCACGCGAGCCTCAGGTCCACAGCTCTAAGCTCACCGAAGCATCACTGAGCGGCATTTCTTCTTTTATTTATATGGGTCACGTTACCCATCTTTAACCAGGCCCCCAGCAGGGACGATTGAATGGAGTTCTCAATTCTTGCTAGAAACGGTCTTTGTTCCATCATGATTTCCTGTTTCTTGCTGGTTCCGGCTCTGGTTCCGGGCTTGCCTCCCTTCTTGTCTCCCTTCTTGTCTCTTCTTACTTTGCTCAAAAAAGGAGGCTGTTCCATCATGATTTCCTGTTTCTTGCTGCTTCCCGCTTTGGTTCCGGGGCTTGTCTCCCTTCTTGTCTCCCTTCTTGTGTCCCGACATTGACGTGTGGGGTTTTTGTTTTTAGTTCTGTATCCGCGCCTCCTCCTTCTCCTTCCCGTCCTCCCTCCTCAACACTTTCTCACTCACTCACTCACTCACTGACACTCACTGACACTCACTCACACTCACTCACACACTCACTCACTCACTCACTCACTCACTCACTCACTCACACACTCACTCACTCACTCACACTCACTCACACTCACTCACTCACTCACTCTCACCCACTCACTCACTCACTCACTCACTCACTCACTCTCTCTCTCTCTCTCACTCACTATTCTCTTTCGCCACCCGCCCCCCCCCAAGGCGTACGCCCTAGGAAGGTTCGGGGCCAAACCCATCCCAGCACATAGCCACCATAGCCACCAGAACGGGTTGCAAGGAGCAGTTGTCATACGCTTGCAAAAGCTGAAGCCAGCACCAAGCAACCACTTAGCCCTTGAAGGTTGAGCTCCACTTGCAGAAGGATCGCTTCTCATTGGCCACCCAGCGCCCCGAGGCGTACGCCCCAGGGAGCGTGGCGACCAAACCCATCCCACCACATAGACAGGCCAAAGCAGCCACTGTGGATCTCACCCGTTTCAGACTCAACGTAATGGCCGCGCCCAAGGCAATTCCGCCTCAAGGTGCCACTTCGCAGTCATCATGGGCACTTTTCCTTCCTGGGCGTATTTTTTCGCCACCTTTGGTTTCATGGCCCCAACACAAATCCCCCTAGAGCGTCCCTTGGGTCTCCGCCTCTTTTGCGTGGCAGGCGTGGCACAATGTGCACTGCCAAGGGGTCGGATGTACGCCCTGGCGTCCCTTGGGTCTCCGCCTCTTTTGCGTGGCAGGCGTGGCACAATGTGCAGTGCCAAGGGCTCGGATATATGCCCTGGCGTCCCTTGGGTCCCCGCTTCTTTTGCGTGGCAGGCGTGGCACAATGTGCACTGCCAAGGGGTCGGATGTACGCCCTGGCGTCCCTTGGGTCTCCGCTTCTTTTGCGTTGCCAAGTGGTCGGATGTACGCCCTGGCGTCCCTTGGGTCTCCGCCTCTTTAGGCGTGGCACAATGTGCAGTGCCAAGGGCTCGGATATATGCCCTGGCGTCCCTTGGGTCCCCGCTTCTTTTGCGTGGCAGGCGTGGCACAATGTGCACTGCCAAGGGGTCGCCCTGGCGTCCCTTGGGTCTCCGCCTCTTTAGCGTGACTCACTCACACACACTCACTCACTCACTCACTCATTCACTGACTCACTCACGCACGCACGCACTCACTCACTCCCTCACTCACTCACTCACTTCTCAGGAAAGGGGTTCTGTTCCATCATGATTTGCTGGTTGCTCCTGGTTCCGGCTCGGGTTCGGGTGGTTGTCTGCCTTTTTATCTCTTCTTTCTTTTTTCAGGAAACGGGGTTGTGTTCCATCATGATTTCCTGGTTCCTTCTGGTTCCGGTTCTGGCTCCGGTACTTGTCTCCCTTCTTTCTTTTGTCAGGAAGAGGGTTTTGTTCCATGGTTTCTCCTTGTCCGGCTCGGGTTTCGGTGCTTATGTCCCTTCTTCTCCCTTCTTTTCATTTTCTCAGGAAAACGGTTTTGTTCCGCCACGATTGCATGGTTCCGTTTCTACTCAGGCTTCTTGTGTTCCTTTTTCGATTTCATCTCTGACCAATGAATTTCGACATGAGCAATGAATGAAGGTAAGTAACAATTGAAATGATCAGTGACTATTGACTTGCACATGACCTTCTTGGAAGCATGGATTGGTGCTGTTTGGGGTCTATGCTGGTGCATTTTTTGGTGGAAAGGGGTTTTAAACATGTCCGCTGACAGAGTTCCTCTGGCAGCAGTGCCAAGAAGAATGTCATCTCCGCTGGCTCTTCAAACATCCTCTTCCTCATCGTCATGGCCTGCGCAAACTAGAAGGGACGGACAGCGAACACTTTGAATCAACTCGATACGCCACAAGGCCGGCAGGGAATTTCAATTATGAACATGTCTTCCTGTAGCAACGCAAGCGAAGGTTTGCGGGTAGAAACTGAACTGCTCTTCAACCCACATGTCTGTTGCAGGTATTTCAATTCCGGTGTCCGCGAAGCTTGGTTTCCTTTCGCCCCACTGCGTTCTCAAATCATGCCCACTCTCTGGGTAGATTCTGGTTCATGGCGGCAAGCAGAACACAACAACCACGCCTGCTCTCGACGCTGGATTGGCACTCACTGTCACCGGCGCCCCTTTCCTCCCTTGAGGGAAATGCTTCGCAACAAACTGAAGTTACCCTGCTTGAAAAAGGAACAGGTCACATGAAACGTTCAAATTGATATCTAGCTCAGCGCCTGAACATGCAATTGAACCAGGGGCCCGGCTCATGAAGACATTCTCCATCAGTGTCCTAAACATGGCGGTCAGCATCATCTGGTCCCATATTCCTTGGAATCTTCGAGGCCGGGGACAGATTCTCAAACCCATACGGCCAGCCAAGACCTGAACCTCACATGAAAAATTAAATCTGAAATCAAAACTAACAAGTCAAAGCTCCAAGGCTGCAAATGTTTTTGGTTCCTGTGACCTGGCCTGCGTCAAAAGGTTTGGAGGCTGAGCCATCTAAAGCGGCCTTGTTTCTCGGCTCCACAAGATTGCAAATCTCTATCTACGGATCCATATGTATATCTATTTGCTGATCATTCCCAATGACAAATGTTTAGCCATTTCAAGCGGCAAAATCTTCACAACCTTTCTATCGAGTTTGCTTCTTGCGAAGGGTTTTGCAAATATATAATCTGGTTCATCCAAGTCAGCAGGTCAGCAGGTGCGCGGCTGATGTCGGCGGACTGCAAATCATGGGGCCACCACCTGCGCCCATGTGCACTGACTGTTTCTGTTTAAGTAACTCTGCTTTTTTCCCAAACCAAAATACATGAAACGCGAGGAAAGAAACACCAGACTGACTGAACGCACTTGTCCGATCAGAGCGAACAAACAAATCATAGCTTGCACGGCAAAACCATGCGGCTCACATTCGAATTCTAATATTGCTTGCGCCCAAAACTAAACCATCACCCATGGCGTTCTGCGTCGCGCCTAAGTCAGAAACTCTTCGTTTAGGAGGCATAGCTGGGCCTGCCGACACGTTTTGCCACCACACCCCGTCTGTTCTCGCGATTGTTGCTTTACACTGTAAGCCATCTGCTTCACAACCTAAGACCAACCCTCATCAGGAAACCGGAAAATCTTTTTAAGTGATGCCATTCCAATTTCTTGCAATTTGAACCTGCCAAACATGGAAAACTTCAAGAACCTTTCAAACATGATTCAGATGCTACCCGGTAAGAGATTGGTATCTCAGGCCGTGGTGGAATATATGCCAGCCACCAATGTAGCGGAACCGAGAGTAAAACAACAAGTTCGACGATTAACCCGCCCCTTGCGTTGCATACTACCCAAGACTGCTGAAATTACTTTCTTCGAGTGATCCTCACCAAGTGACATTCTATCTAGATATTACAAATTCGTCATTTTGACATTCTTTCTCACATCTTATCTGACGTATATTCTGACATTCTATCGGACATTCTATCTGGCATCTAGTCCGGCAGTCTATCTGACATGTAAACCAACCGTGAGCAGAAGCCGCACGGAGCGGCAAGAGAACACACGCCAAACGTATAGCTAAAAAGAAGAAGAGAAAAACACCTCGGTGGGCACAAGCCCCAGAGCGCCAAAAGACAAACAACCGCCAGAAGGAACGGAGACAGCCCAGGGCAGGCCGAAGCCCCGAGGGGCCCCAGAGCACCAAACAACAAACACCAGCCACAACCACAAAAGAAAACCACCCAGGACGGGCAGAAGCCACCACGCGCCAAAAGAAAACTACCAGCCCAACGCAGGAATACTGCGCGCCAGATGCCCGGAAAGGAAACCCCTTTAGATGGCTCTGCCACGCCATATCTGGGCGGGTGGGGCGGGCGGGAGAAAGAAACACAGTGATGCTGGATCATGTGCAGGTTAAGGTACTGAACTCCCCGTTGACGCCTGCGTCCAGGTTGACATGCACAGTACAGGTCGAGGGGGCTGTGCATGCAGTACCCAAATTTTTGATTCCATGTAGGATATCTTAGCGTAATGTTACCTGGTATGGTATCTTGCCGGATATACCCTGCGCATTTACTGGTTCGGTATACGGTCTAGTACCGAGCTGCTGCGGCATGGCATTGCCAGGAGGATCATGATAGATTCTCTGCCCGCTTCATTACATTCATGAAGAAGACATAGTAACTTCAAAAAGCACAAGGCAAAGAGCTCATAGACTCACTGACCACAGAGGCACCCCGCGCTTGATCCACATGGAAGCACCTCGTCTTACACCAATGCCTGTTCCACACAGCTGGCCGTGTGAGGGGGCCGCTTCCTGGCGCAATTAATCTGCCCAATGTTTTTTTCCCTTAGGCCCACTCCATGGTCTTCTGGATATAAGGTGCAAATCCGCCGGCTTGCCGGCGTGTTTTGTGGATGTTCCTGTTACTGTTGTTGTTGTGTTCTTAGTTTTTCCTCTTCGCGCGGATTTTTACGACCTCCCCCCCCCCTTCCCCCCCCGCTTCATTTCATATTGCTTTATATCATCTCATATGTTGCTCCTCCTCCTTCCTGCGGCCCGTCGTGGCTTCCTGGTTCGTCTGCGTCTCAGGCTGTACTCCTGCTCCATGCCCTCTATGTGTCCCTTGGTTGCCTCCTCTGCGTTTGGCCTGCCTTTTCTGATCTGTATGCTCCCCTTGCCTTTTGCTTCCCTTTCTTCTTGTCCTGATGCTTGCGGTCTCCTTTTCTTGTCTCATGTTCCTTGCCTGGTTTCTCTGTTTTGCCTTTTGCCATTCGTTGAAGTTGGCCCCGCGCTTCGCCCACGCATTGTTTTTTGTTTCACGTTTCACGCGCTAGGGAAAGTCCAGGTACATATCTAAACATATCTGTGTCTATATGTATATATGTGCATATGTAACCAAAACTAGAATTATATGGTTTGGTCACGCACTGTCCTGGATGCTATTCGGCTCTTCTGCTATTTTTGCTCTTCAGCTGATATACTTTCGTTTCACATACTGCGTATTATCACCTCATGTATCACGTCTAAAACCTCGCACCACAGACCGGATCTCAGACATATCCAAATTGAAACCACTTGATGTGTTTCAACAAGTAACAACACACTTTCATCCATTTCCATTGGAAAGGCTTTTGAGCAAACCTACTGTTTATTCATGTTTATTCTGCCACGGTTTGTGTCTCAACTTGCGCAGCCTCAGCAAAATCAAGATGCATAATGCACAAGCTGGTCAAAACACCGTGCACGCCTCAAATGCCAATCGAAGAGGATATGCCAAGTCAAATGTTCATGTGTTTTCGCTGATGCAGTACGGCGCCACACTGCCCCTCGTTTTGCTCAGCACATGGCAAAATTCTATGCTTTGTTTTGTAGGGCAAAGGGGAGAAATAAAGTTGAAATATTGACTTGAATTTCCATCATTTGCTTTATAGGGCAAAGGGGGATTCTTGCTGCGTTTTCGGTCTGGTTTGCTGGAATGTATTTGGTACCAGTGGACGAGCAAACCTGGGAAAAGTTTGGGATTTTTCCAGGGATCATAATTTTGATTATGACCCACGTTGTGGGGCTTCAGAGCCTGCAAGGTTGGACGGACATTTTATAGTCACAAGGAAGGCTCTTTCACTTCCAGCCTTTCCCTGCAGTTCCGTGAAGCGTGGAGGGTGTTTCAGCACTATTTGCAGAAAACACGCTTCTCATTAGCCACCGGCCCCCCGAGGCGTACGCCCCAGGGATGGGGGCCAAACCTGCCGGTCCGGTCGAAAGCAAAATGTGATTCCAAGCAAAACCAATTGACTCTTGTTTTTTAGGCTAATGATGGCCTAGATCGCCGACTGTACGTGCTGCTGCGCTTTCCGAGTGCCACCTGAACCTCCCCTTCTCGGCCACCAAGCCTGGAACTCAAGGAAGATCTGCTGCAACTGCTTCACAATCTGGAGGAAGCTCCAGAACCGTACCTGTCGGCAAACAGGTTTACGCTACTGCATGTAGGTCGCATGGAGCCCCGTCAATGACTTCGCCTAGATCAGGTACTGCTAGTCATTATACCATACTTTGTGTCTTAACCTCTACAACCTCAGCAAGATGAAGATGCAAATTCCACATGTTGGCGACAACACATTGCAAATCCCCAACACCAATGAAAGAAAGCATTCCAATACGAATGTGTTTGGACATGTCCCACATGTTGTAGAATGAATACTTCCCTCTCTGTCACCTATGCCGTGCAGCTTTGCTTCTGCATTGGGCTCAACGCATCGCTGCCCGGCCACACCGCCCCTCTTTTTGTTCCACACATGGCCACTTCTGGCCTGTCCCGGCAGTTCGGTAGTTCGGTAGTTCGGTAAAGCATGGAGAGTGTTTCCGCACTGTCTGCAGAAAACAGCATTCTCTTTCGCCACCCGCCCCCCCCCAAGGCGTACGCCCTAGGAAGGTTCGGGGCCAAACCCATCCCAGCACATAGCCACCATAGCCACCAGAACGGGTTGCAAGGAGCAGTTGTCATACGCTTGCAAAAGCTGAAGCCAGCACCAAGCAACCACTTTGCACATCACCCCTTGAAGGTTGAGCTCCACTTGCAGAAGGATCGCTTCTCATTGGCCACCCAGCGCCCCGAGGCGTACGCCCCAGGGAGCGTGGCGACCAAACCCATCCCACCACATAGACAGGCCAAAGCAGCCACTGTGGATCTCACCCGTTTCAGACTCAACATAATGGCCGCGCCCAAGGCAATTCCGCCTCAAGGTGCCACTTCGCAGTCATCATGGGCACTTTTCCTTCCTGGGCGTATTTTTTCGCCACCTTTGGTTTCATGGCCCCAACACAAATCCCCAGAGGGTACCCCCTAGAGCTTGTGGATTGACTGTAGTCCAAAGCCTCCGTGGTCCAGTCCTTCTCACGAGCACGTCCTTCTTGTTCTGAACGCATCTGGCGCTTGCTGAGCCTGTCGTCGTCCTCGGTGAGCTTGAAGGCGGGGGTTCTCTTCTTCTCGGACTTCGAGAGGCCACTTCTGTCTTGTTGCTCCCATGCTGCCACCGGCAAGTCACCCCCGTCGCTGGGAATGCCAATCAACAGCACCATCTTCACGACCCAAGGATGCATTGGCGCAAGCGGGTCGTGAAAATAGTGAGTGATCGCATATCGAGCTGCCATCTTCAACGAACCTGTGGAATAGGCGCCTCTTCCACAAGCAGAGCGATGGGCCGCAGTGTCGGGCTCACTGGGGAACACCTCGCCCACCGAGATGGCGCTGCTGATCCCGTATAGGCTCGATCCGTGATATTCGATCTTCCAGCCTTTGTTCCAGTGAGGCACGGACTTGTGCAACCCGGCTTGGTTCGCAGCTGCCGTTGGGGTTGGTGGAGCGAAGTTCAAAGGGTACAGACGCCATTCTTCTTCTTCTGCGAACACCGGTTGTTCTGGCAAGGCCAGCTGCCCATGCATTGCTAAGGACACTGCCAGATTTGGCGGTAACTCTTCTGCCGACCCCCACAGCGAGGCAAGGGGACGCACCCCTTCCACGGCAAACTGGTGGCCCCGCTGCACAAACCAAGCATCGACCTCAGTCCACACGGAGGCTATAGGGGCTGGTGGCGCAGCGTCGATTTGCTGCAGCCACTCCTTCGCATTCTCAGAATTGAGGACGTTCTGCGATCGCATCACCGCCACCAGGCCCTTGCTTGTCTTCCGCAGCTGACGCGGAGCCACTGTCCGCGACGCTCGCCGGTGTACTTGGGGTATTTCCCAAGTATATTCTTGCAGCAGTGTCGCTGCCATGGCTGCGTGGCCGTCAAGGTGGGTGCTGGTGACTGCGGTGTCGGTGTCACCTGTTCGTGCGTTTGTGTCGCACCTTGCTTGCCAACCGTGCTTGCTGGGTAGACTTTTCGTGTGTTCATATTATTCTGTCACTAGTTTCACTTTGCTTTCTTCTTGCCATCTGACGTGCTGTCAACAGTCATCTATACACTTCTTGTTTTTTCTAGCTGCATGGTACCCTCTTTGGCGTTTCGTTTCCCCTGCCGCACTTTGAGCCCATGGGCTCAAGATCATTTGAGCTCATTTTCCCCTGTCGCACTATGACCCGTCGACTCAACATCATTGGAAGTCTTATTCATCGTTTGAATCTCATGGGTTCTCGAAAACGTTGAAACAGTGAAATGGTTCAAGACCAGCACCGCTACTTGGCTTACGAAAATATTTGCTTTCGACATCTTTCCACCCATAACCGCGGCGAAAATCCGCCATGGTCGCGCCTCTCGGCCACGCGGTTCACACCATCGGATTCAGAGGTGTCACACTGGCTGGCCAAACGAACCTGGCTGTCGCAGGGACCCCCCGCATGGCGGGTGCAAAGCGCCAGGGATCTTGGACTCATATCAATGAAACTCAAAGTGGTTAGTCCATGATTCGTATCAATGGTTCAATGGATTTTTCAAGGGTGAAGAGAATGAGCATGTGACGTGTATGTACTGTTGTATGTCTTCTGCCTCACTACTCTTGCTGCAACTTTCCATTAGTCAGAAGCTAAGCTTCTAAACTTCCTTCAATAAGTATGTGATGTATGTGTATCTGCATGGAACGGCATGCATCTGCTGATAGGTAGACGTTCCGAAGCATGCATTTGCACATCGATGTTGCGCACGTGTCAACAGGGTGGAGCGGCAAAAGCATGGGAGGCAGGCTGTTTGCAGAATTTCTGTCACCCATGTGGCCAAAATGTGACCAAATCACCAACAAGAATTGTTACGAACTGTCAAAGACCAGGTTCAAAGCAGACATGGAGGCAGATCATGGCTGATCCTCCAAACTCTACCCGGTGATGTGTGACGTTTACAAACTTCCATTCGGCCGGAAGTTTCCTCACCTGGGGGTGCTTCCGACTGTTGCCTCCTGACTGTGCTGCGCACTTCGTTGTGAAAGGCTCGCACCGGCTTGATCCTAACAATCAAAAAAATGCGGCCGGAATGTGAAGTTACGTATGGCCACATCTTATTCACTGTTATTGTGTGAATGTCACCACATCCTTTTCGCAAATATGGCCAACTTTGGCCAACCATGAGGGAAAATCTGCTTGGTATACCTCGCTGCCCTTATTCTTCCCAATGGGCGAGCCGCGGCACAAAGCGATCAACCAAACATAAGAATCAATTGGATACGATGGTGCACAATCAATTAATACGGTGACATAAGTTGACATCACAGGGATCTGTTCGCAGTGCGCACAACTGGACCTCAACCGCAAGGGTTCGATCGCAGTGCGCACCGCTGGCCCTCAACCACCGCAGTGAGCACCGCTGGCCCTCAACCGCCAAGGTCCGATCGCGGTGAGCACCGCTGGACCTCAACCGCTGAAGAGCGCCAAATGGAACGCAAGGTAGAATGCCAGACAGAAGCCCCGCGGAAGCCCGGTCCTGTCTCCTCGTTGGTCGCTCTTCTAAGCAATCCACCCGGCAGTAATCTAAAGTTGCGGGCATTTAACCACTGTGCCTTTACATTGGTCGCTCCGACTTTACACGTAAGTTCTTGTCACGTTCTTGGCACAGGTCCTGCCCCCTTCCCCCCCTGCCTCCAAAGGTTTCCGCGTGTCCTGCAGGCTTCCACGACTCTTCTTTTTTAGGTTCTGGGACTCTAGCTTTTGTGGTTGGTCTCCAGGCCCGGCTACTTATTTTTTTCCTCTGGCCCTGACTGCTGTTTTCTGACACAATCAAACGTCATCAGCCATGTGTCTGCTTGTGTCCTCATACGTTGGTCGTTAAACTCAAATCTCACGGGCCGAAGACCCAAGCATGTCTCTCTTTTTTGCCAACTTGCAATCTGGATCCGCGTGCACTGCCATCTTTTGTCGACAGGCCTCAAATCCATGTTAGCATTCTACATGCAATAGCAACAATGGCCAGCTTCTGCACAAGGCCTCCGCCAGCGAAGGCGTGCCTAGCGCTTCAAAATGCAAAGCAGGCAAACGCACTATTTTACCACCTGCGTGCTCCCCGAAGCTTACACTTCAGAAAGCCCCACAGAGCCATAGGGTGCTTTTCCAAAAAGCAATGCTGTACCGGGCGTTTACCCATAGTTGAATTCTACATGCCAAAGCAAGTATGGGCCAGCTTCTGCTGCGGCTGGTGCTTTCAAAGGGGGTAGGAGACCAGCACCGCTCTTTCCACTTCCAAAGAAGGTGGGAAACCAGTGAGATTTTCCACCTCGGCACATCCCGAAGCGTACGCCCCAGGTGGCCGCCGTAGGTGAGTACTCACAAGGCAAAGATGCCCCGAAGGGCACCCGTCTTCCATCTGTTCTTGAATTCTACATGCACCTTCTGCACGGGCTCTCCCGCAGACGGGCCGCAGCTGGTGCTTTCAAGGGCTGTAAGCAACCACAGGAAATTCCTGGTAAATGATGCGCCTATGGCTTGTGATACGGCTCCCTGCATATCCCCCATACAAGCAGCACCCTTGATTTCTTCTCGGCCCATCATTCTAGGTTGGTAGCAGGCAACGGTCGACTTCCCAGAACGGGTCGTTCGACACAACTGCCTGAACACTGCAAGAAACCTTGCACACAGCAGTTCACGAGAGAGGCAACGGTCGACTTCCCAGAACGGGTCGTTCGACACACCTGCCTGGACGCAGCAACAATGCCGTTCATGAGAGGAGGTGCAGAGGCGTGCGAGGCAACAAATGCCACGCCAGATGCGCCACTTCGACACTGAGTCGAACTACGTCACTTTCCTCCAAGCGAAGGTCAGGGAACTGAAATGCACTCTGACCCATGGAGAGGTTCTTGCCGGCCATGTACTTCATGTACTGCTGCAGGCTGAAGATGAGCCCGTGAACGTTCGAGACCGACCTGCGGTCATCTGTCAGGGCTTCAAGGTACTTGTGCGCGGGCTGGCCGAAAGTCATGGCGTACTCCCTGGCAAAGCTTCTGTAATTCACGCACCTGGCGTGATTGCCGCCTTGAGGCTTTTTTCCGAAGCGCTCCTCGTACAGGTGCCTCAGCCGCTCCTGCAACCATGCCATGATCCAGAAAGCGGCATGGAAGTCAGGAGGGCGTAGTCGCGGCACCTTCCTGCTGCGCTTGGAGGTCCTGTCGAGATCTGTTCCTTGCTCGATATGTTCTGACCGCGGCTTGCTCCCAGCAGAGGGTGGAAACCCAAAATTTTGACCCTTTCCGTCCTGGAAAAATTGCCAATAGGGCAGCGATGACACTGGTACCACTGGCACCTTCACCCTGTACATGATCCCCAGCTCTGCAGCAGCTTCAAAGTGACCCTGCTTCCCCAAACGAAGCTGTGCAACCTCGTGCTCCAGTCTTTGGGCATTTGCAGCAGGGAGAAAATCCAGCGGACGCATGGAGCAGCATTCCTGCTTGCAAGTTGGGACATGGATGCTGGCGAGCTTCGCTTTGACAGTGTTGGTCAAGCTGAAAAAATCGTGGTCCTTCTCCAGTGCTCCAGCAGTGGGATAGCAGCAGACGATGCTTGCTCTTGCAACGGGCCTTCCATGTTCACACTTAGCATTGAGCTCATGAACCTGAAAGACGCAAGAATCTCCACGACGAAGGTAGTCAGCCAGCATTGGCTCCTGGAAATCGCCGGTCAGGAGATCTTTCCATGAAATGGCATAGTATCCAGGCAGCATTTCGTCCTGTCGTCCAGGCCAGCTACAAAAGTTTCGGACAAATTTTCGGCAACTCCGCACGAAACCATTATTGCATAGTATAATACATATACCAAAGCAAACTTAGACATGTGCGTCCTCCACGGGCTCAGAAGCTTCGGGGCAATCAGGACGTGCAGCAGCCTGCATTGAGGGAGGCAATCAACTTGACCCATGACACATGCTGTCTGCAGCCCGTGACAGCCCGACTTCCACAAACAGCATTTCTGAAAGTATTCAAGACAAAATGCAATATTTTCATGGCCTCTGAGGCTGACGAAGGAGTATCTGCAGAAGCAACACTTCCCGCTGCAACATGCGCCTGCAAATCACGGTTTTTAAGTTACCAAAGCTTCTCAACAACTCTGAAGTGAGAGACTTAAATCCCCGGCCACAATAAAAAATTGTGTCGTGACACGTGACATGCGCCTCTATCCCTGAGGAGGGAGCAGTGGCCGGCCAGAACGGCAAGTCCCCTGCAGGCCTCCCAGATCCAGAAGCTGCGACCTGCAGCCGAATGTCGCAGCATATTGAGTGGCATGCGCAAACGAATGGAAGCAGCATCTGTTACTTGGGCAATACCGGTTTAAGGCCACCATGCATCCCAAACTATTATAAAGCTTTGCATGTGCCTGCATCATTCCCCAAGGTTCCAGGCTTGCCTCCTCCATGGTCTCCTGGGCCGCAGGGCAATCAGGACGCGCAGCAGCCTGCGTGAAGGAGGCAATCAGCTTCCAGATGAGAACAGGACAAGATGCCCCCTGTCTTTCACCCATGAAAGCTCTACTTGCGCTTGCTGAATTTCTGAACAGCTTCGAAACAGAATGTAACAAACATTCGCCTCTGCGGCTGAAGAAGAAGCACCTGCGGAAGCAACACTTCCGGCTGCAACCTGCACCAGAAAGTCACGACACTGAGTTGCCAAAGCTTCTCAACAAATCTGAGTGTGAGAGACGTGAGAGGCTTAAATCCCCGGGCACAATAAGAAATTGTGTCGTGACATGCGCCTCTATCCCTGAGGAGGGAGCAGTGGCCGGCCAGAACGGCAAGTCCCCTGCAGGCCTCCCAGATCCAGAGGCTGCGACCTGCAGCCGGATCTCGCGGCATTGAGTGACATGCGCAAAATGGCAAAGCATCTGGCAAAGCATCTGTTACTTGGACAATACCGGTTGAACGCCAATAAGTGTCTCAATTGATAGAAATGCTCTGTTTCAAGCCATGCTTGATGTTCTTTCTGTACCGGCTTTTGCCCGAATCAAAGTATCCTGCCTCCTCCGCCTGGAACATGACACGAAATGCTTCGGCAGAGACCGGAGACCAGTGGTCGCTCTGAATGTGGGTCCGGAGCAGATCGGCCCAATACTGTTCCGCGACCGTGTCTCCACATATTTTCAAATTGGTCTTCGCAGCCTTCAGCCATGCAGCTCTCAAGGTTCTTGTGGTGGGCATCGGGGAGAAATCTTCCAAGTCCACCAGGTACCAGCTCTGGCTGTCAGGATTCCAGCAAACATTTCCACAGTTAAAATCAACATCCCAGCGTAGGCCTGCCCTGTGCGCATTCTCCGTCATGCTCACAATGCCGAGGAAAAATGCTTGCACTTTGGCCCTCATCACGGGAAGTTCTGGGGACAGTGAGCTGAGCTCCCGAAGTGACGCTTGCAGTGAGGGACCAATCTTTTCGGTAAGCAAACAATCCAAGACAACGTTCCGCCCACTGTTTGTGACAGTGGGCACTTGCTTCCAAAGAAATATTTCCGGCACGTGGTTCGGGAGGACAGCTCTCCATGCTGGAGCCCCGCGTGCCTCGTCTTCGTGAGTTGTGTACCTGCCTTCAGCTTCATAACATTTGCAAACCATGCGCAGGCTGTCAAACAAGAAACAGTTTCTCGAAGCGCCCCTTGCCAGATAGTGCATACGGTCCAGGACTGAGTCTCCATTTGAGAACACCAGCCTGACCTCGTATGCCTTGCAGATCTTGCCGCGAGTCGGGTTGTCTTGTTTTCGTGGCCACCATTCGGTGGCAGAGACAATGAAGAAGTCTGTGACTTTGACAGCTTCCATGTCAAGAGGGGATGAAAAAATGCGCAAACCCGCTGGGCAAAAACTGCGGACGGAGGTGTATGCATCTGTCTGTCAGTCCCCATATTGGCAGCGTCCATGCCAAACTTCTGCAAAATTGAACAGTATCAAGGCCAAGGGTGCTTATCTGAAGAATTTTGACAGCCCGAACTCTGGCATTTCGACCTTCAAAGAAGATGGGGAAGTGGCATCTGGGCTGTCGCCTCATAACATTCAAGGAAGGCTCGGCTGATGTCAATGGCACAGGTAGATAGATGTCAGTGGCACATGTTCCCCCAGAATTGTTTAGGGAGTTTCGATTTAGGGGTCTCTTATTTTCAGACAAACAAGGTAACGCCGCCCGTAAAGACGCGGGCCCTTTTAAACTCATCCTTCTGTGCTCCAGGACATGTGGCACAGCTGTCCAAAGGTATTTGCCATTGTTGCATCTGCATGACCACTGCCAAAGGCTCTGATTAACATGGCCGGCTTTTGATGTCAACATCACCCCACCCATCCCCATACCCCAAGCAACGTGATCGACATAGTGCAGAACGCGTGCACGTTAACACAAATGTTGACATCACCCCACCCATCCCCATGCCCAACCCAAGCAACGTGATCGACGTAGTGTGTCGAAAGCATGCAAGTTAACACGAACGTTAACATCGCCCCACCCATTCCCATACCCAACCCCAGGAACGTGATCGACGTAGCGTGTAGAAAGCGCGCAAGTTAACAAAACGTTAACATCACCCCACCCATACCCATACCCAACCCAAGCACGTGATTGACGGACTCTGCAGACAACGTGCAAGTGAACACGAACGTGAACATCACCCCACCCATATCCATACCCAACCCAAGCATGTGATTGACGGACTCTGCAGACAACATGCAAGTGAACACGAACGTTAGCATCACCCCACTAGCCCACTATAGAAACATCGGACGATAAAAATGTTAAAAGACCCCGCGTCTTTATGGGCGTTGTTAGCAAAAACAAGAAGCACAAGACCATGTCAACCATCATTTTTTTAAAATCCTTTCATACATGATTTCTGCGGTGAAACCTGAAGCGAAGACCACCCTTGCATTCTGGAATTTCGACGCTTTCTTCCAATGCCTCCAGGTCACAAATGACCCAGGTCAACTCTTTTTCCAACAAAAGCAACCTTTGGGATTTTTAAGGTTCTGATGCCACTGGTTTCACTATCGCCTCCGCATGTTCTGCCGCCAAAGGAGACAAAATCACCCCACAGCTGTCACAGAGGCGGTCAAGCTTTTAGACGAGTGCAATGGGGCTATGGTTGCACGCAGTATCCGCCAAGGAAAGCTGTATATATTGTGTATATATATATATATGTACATATGAAAGCGAAATGAAAGCGAAATGATAGTAAAATGAAAGCTCTGAATAAACGAAATAGGCTGCAAATGGCTGCAGAGTCATTGGTACTTTGGTGACTCGGCTCCTTGCTAGGCTTGCTGGCGCCACCATCTCGCGAATGGAGGCCTACCAGAAGAGCTTTGCCATGCTTTGCCCCTGTACAGTCGAACTTCGTTACGCAGCTGGAATAGCAACAGCCAAACAGATCAAACTCTACCAAGCAAATGTCCTTTTTACATCTGAACACATACGGATACACAAGTTCTCGAACAATGATCAACAATCCGTCAAATCGCTGTGTTCTATGTCAGAGCAAGAAAAATATGTAGCAATCTTGATAGACGTTGATAGACCTGGGTCCACAAGCGTGGGGCGGACATCATGGGACCCTCCAAACGGCACGCCTGAGTACTGATTTGGATGCACGTTTTGCTGTCGGGTTTCAGCTCAGTGCTGCCCGTCAACAACGTCTTGCCCTTGGAGTCCACTTTGCTAAATTGCCTGCACTCTTGGATCAGCCATGGGACAGCTGAGCAGTGGTTCCTCAACCGTTTTGGGAAACGAAAAATGACACTGCGACAACAGACGCTTGCGCTGACAATCGACGAAAAACGTTGCTTTCAAGGCAAGCCGACTTGGATCTCCCACACAATGAATCCGGTTATGTATAAATCATGGGCATGTCTTATTTGATTTCCAGCATGGTTGGAACACGAGCCACAATCTTACCATGAATGACACAAGATCCAAAAAGGTGAACAGGATTGAGCGACCTCTTCACTTCCGCAACCATTTCACCGGCTGCCTGGCGCACTGTTACTCCAGATTTACAAAAGGCCTGGACAGGCGGCAATCATAACATAATATGATGTATGTTGTATCATAATATGTCATCTATGTCTATGTATATGTAAGATATAATAATAAAATGTAACATATGATAGGTATTGATGATACTTATAATGATATACAAGTATATAATAACAATAAAAATAATCATCATATTGATAACATGTTAAACAATAATATACAATGATTGTCATCATCGTCATCGTCATTGTCATCGTCGATCATCCTCTTCGTCATCGTCTTTGTCATCAACCATCGTCATCGTCATCATCGTCATCGTGGTCATCGTGGTGATCATCGTCGTCATCTAATAATCATCTAGTAATATCTAGTAATCATAATCATATTACCATCATCGTCGTCATCATCATAACCACAATGTATCACAATGTATCACAATATATCACTTTTCGTCTCCAAACAGCCATGCGTTTCTTACGTAGAACGATTGCGAACAAAGTTCAATCAATCGATTGGCAATATGTGAATAGATTGTTAACATCTGAGAATTTGTCCAATCTTTCATCATTTTTCCACTTTCAGATCTTTTCAAATCTTTCAGCCTTTCCAACAGACTTCATCGTCAGGGCTGCAAACCAGTACGGGATCATGCAGCCGATGATGAGGAAGGCCTCGTTCCCGTGGCCACCTCCGACGACACGAAACGACGGCGACGGCTGAGTGAAGCACAAAGGTGGTTGGCTCCAAGATGTTAACCTCAGGATTTTGACAGCTGATTTGTTTTATAAACTCTTTGATGAATATGACACACCAAATATATATATATATATATAAATAATAAATTATAATAATATATATATATATAATGTGTATACATATATATATATATGTAATGTATATTATATTAATGTATGTATATATATATATGTGTGTGTTATGCTTCATAAATCATACTTTGATAGTGTCATGAACTTCGAATCAGCGGGAGTCCCTTACTTTGGCGTCAAGGCACGCCAGTCTTCACACGAAGGCGGAAAACAAAGGCCCCGTACAACGCCACGGACACGAATGCAGCGGAGCCAATGGCGAATCCCTGGATCAAAAAAATGATCAAAACACCGGTTTTTTCCACTGGAGAAGGTGTGGAAACGTTCGTTAAAAATACAAAAGAAACATGCCGCATGGAACATATACTGTTAATATTAATGGTTACTATGAATGGTTATTATATGATTAATGATTTAATATATATATATATACTGGTTGGTGGTTTCAAAAACTATGATACCTCACTTACAAAACTATACTTAGAAGAAAATCATCACCATCAAATTTAAATATGCGGCAATGGATCAAAACAAAGATCTGCACATTCCCGAATGTTCCCTGACCAAACACTAGCTGAGGATCAGGCAACTTAGCTTCGATCAAAGAAGTCAGGATCAAACGGAGTAAGTGGCTGGAGCCCAGCGACAGCGACGAGCGCGCATTTTCATCACAGAAGTGTGCTTTGAATCAATTTAAAGTAAGGACTAAACTGAAGAAAAGAAACAACCCGCAGAGGGAGGGAAATTTTCAAAATGGCTCTGAATGACATTCATTTGTTTTGTGGAGAAGGAAGGAGCGAAGTTAAAAAATCACTTCGAAATTCTACTATTCGTTTTCTAAGGTAAATGGGAAAGCAAATTTCATAAAAGCGACTTCGAAGTGCTTTGTTCTGTTTTGTAGGGCAAGGACGGGGAAATTTAAAAGTGACTTCAAACAAAATTCTATGATTTGTTTTGTAGGGCAAAGGGGAGAAATAAAGTTGAAATATTGACTTGAATTTCCATCATTTGCTTTATAGGGCAAAGGGGGAGATGTTTGCTTTGATTTGCCACTTCAGGATTCTTGCTGCGTTTTCGGTCTGGTTTGCTGGAATGTATTTGGTACCAGTGGACGAGCAAACCTGGGAAAAGTTTGGATTTTTTCCAGGGATCATAATTTTGATTATGACCCACGTTGTGGGGCTTCAGAGCCTTCAAGGTTGGACGGACATTTTATAGTCACAAGGAAGGATCTTTAGAAGGGACAAAGTCCGGTTCAGCCACTTCCTCCGGTTCAGCAGCTACGGCTCAGCAACTTCGGTTTAGCAAATACGACTTAGCATCTCTGCCCGACAAAAAATCGCAGAACCTCGAAGTCAGTCAGTGTATCTTTTCCTTTCCTGGCCCTACAAAAGAAAACAAAGAACTTCGAAGTCTTGTGAAAAGAATTTCCCCTTGCTCTACGATACAAATGATAGAACTGGCTATGGCCGGCGGGCTTGCCGGAGGCAATTAAACACGCCTCAGGGATTTGACCATTTCAACACATTACGTCTTGTGGGTGTGTGTGTGGCAAATGTCCCGCTGTCTGCTTCATGGTCAGAAAATTGAAGGCAAGGTGTATGGAGCCTCACTGTGATACCTCTTGGCTGCCTCCAGCTGAGCTGCGTGCGCAGGATTAGAAGGCGCTCCTGGATTTGTAGGAGCCTAGGGTGTGTGGGTGTGTGGGTGTGTGGGGGGGGGTGTGGGGGTGTGTGGGTGTGTGTGGGTGTGTGTGGGTGTGTGTGGGTGTGTGGGGGTGT
>CAMXCT020003295.1:0-25110 GCA_947184155.2 Cladocopium goreaui
ATCAAACAGCGACAAAGGCGAGAGAGCCGTGAGCGAGCAGATATGCTTCGGTGGGGCTTGACAGCACACATGGTGCGCATGACACTGGCTGTGTATTGCCTGAGCAACTACAGCCAAGACTGCGCAATAGAGTTTGCTGAGAATGCTCGGAAGCGACGTGCCTTGCAGGTGCCCAGCCTTGATGATGCACCATGTCCCATTCGGGATTTGTTCCTACGAGCTGACCTTGCTGACTTGATTGCTATTTTCGTGCCTGAAACCAAACAGCATTGGTGTGTGCGCGCCACAGCTTGCAAGTATTTGGCAGAAAGGTACACTGCCCAATGGGTGGCAAAGCAAAATTTTTCCGTTGGCAGGGCCCCAACTGGGTGCATGCTGGTGGACCAATTTGTTGCGCAATTTCAGCGCTTTGGCTTTCAAGCCCGCTTTGGTATGGACCCGCCGCGAGCCGGAAGGTGCCCAAGATTGGGACGCATGGCCAGGAAGTGGTGCCAGCAGATGCGGCGAAAATGGGAAGAATTTTAATTTTGCAAACTAGCAGTTGAAGTGAAGAATTTTAATTTTTGCGTGTCCTGGCATATGTACAAACCTCAAGCAAACGCCCGCGGTATCTGCCCAAGCAAGTAGGCGGATCAAATTTCCTGTGGTTGGGCATATGTACAAACTTCAAGCAACTCCACTAGAGACCTTTTCGCAAGCAGACTAGTGGCACAGTACGCGAAGTGTGTTTCCTCTGTCCTGGCATATGTACAAACTGCAAGCAAACCACGTTCAAACCTCAGTTCTATTGGCCGGGCCATCCGGCTGCCCACGCGCGCAATTAAAAGAAATTGAAGAATATTTCTTTTTTCCGCGCGGAGAGTATCGAAATGTTTTCCCCAATAGAACTGCAGTTTGATTGGGGTTTGTACATATGAAAACACAGCATGTCAGGCATGTCGCGCCTAAACCTTTTTCCCCAATGGAATCTGCTGCATGAAGCCGTTTCGAAAGTTTGTTTGGGGTTTGTACATATGAAAACACAGCACTTGAAAGAGGTCGCCGTAATAGGGTTTTTTTACTATGGAAGGTACTGCATGAAGCTGTTTTTGGAGTTTGTTTGGGGTTTGTACATATGAGAGAACAGCATTTTGACAACGTTGCAACCAACAGCTTTCTTCCCATCGGAGTAGAGCATGACTTGTCTGCAAGATTCTGCAGGCTTTATTTGAAGTTGATTGGTCTGTGGCTGCACTCTTTCAGTAGGTGTTGAGATTTTGTCTGGTACTTCCACATGCACAGCAGAATTTTTTGTTTGGCAAGGAAGCAGGGTTTCATGCGAGGGAGATTTCCAAGCTGACTGCGTCACCTTTCGGCCCTTCAAAGCATTGGCAGAGACGGTTTGTTAAAAGGGACCATGCATACCCGCGTCTGGCCCCTAACTCGCAGTCAGCCGCATATTCCTTCACCTCATTGCGCTGTGAGCGCGCCTTCGTGACTTTCACGTTGAGACATATTCGCTTCACATTTATTGGTTTTGTTGAAGTACATTTTCTTGTCACAGATGCCCACCCTGCGATCTGAATTCTCTTCAGGAACATGCCCAGGTTGTTTTGGATTGAGGTGCTTGCCATGAAGGACATGTGTTAAACAACACACGGTTTGCAAACCCTGCCTTGCCCGCACTCCAGGCCTCGGATTTTCATTTCATTGCAGTGGTGTGAGTGTGACCGACGGCAAGTCATGGAATGAATTGTTTCTTCTCTGTACTCAGGAAGTATGTCCATTGTTTTTTAGATTTGCCATGTGCAGGTGCTGTCTTTTTTTCGCTGTTTGTGTTTTTTCCAACCTGTAACCACTTAAAAAACCTTTACATCAGATGGTTTGGTGCAAGCTGTTGAATAGCTGAGGCCAGAGCCTTTGTGATTTAAGTGCGTGGGTGAGCGCCTAACCGACTGCCTGTGTGAGGTCTGGCCTTGCCACTTTTTACTTCAGCAGAGGCGCGGACCGCGGATAAGCTTCAGGTGAATCAGATTTTTGCAGCCAGGGGAATTGAAAGTCTTGTGATTCGTAAGCGCCTGTGTCCAAAATCATGTGTTTGGAGAAGCTGTTTCAATCAAACTATGTTGCAGGGTGATCCAGAAAATGTTGGTGTGACTGCCATGGCTGACCCAGCGGCCATGCCCGCCATCGCCATGGAGGAGGTTGAGACAGCCGCAAAGGCATTGCTGCCCACCGTGGATGTTAGTGGCATGAGTCTGAAAGAGTTTCGTGAAGCATTGTGCGAACACTGTGGTCTGCCACCAAATAGTTTAGACTTTCGGAAGGATGAAGTCACCGACGACCTTGTGAAAAGGCTGCTAAACCCTGAGACTTGTCACAACCCTGCAGCAAAGATTGTGAAGGAGTTGGGCCCGGAGAAGGCAGATCACCGGGGATGGGTCTACTTAGCCACAGTTTCTCGTGTCTTGGAACAGACGCGAGAATCCAACCAGGATTTGTGTGAGATTGCATTGCTGTCGCGTGAAGACATCGCCGTGAAATTTCGCGATGCTTTTGACAATCCTTTGAGGGCTGGAAAAGGTGGACGACCAAGTGGAACCACTGGCATTGTGAAATATCTAGTTGTTGTGCAGGAGGAGCATGAAGGTGGGGAAGTGCATTTTCATGTAGCCTTGAAATTGAACACGCAGCGGCAGTTTTTGCCAGTGAAGAAGACTTTGCGCACCCGGCATAGATTGGCAGTCCATTTTTCGTGCAGCCACACCCAGTTCTGGAGTGCTCTCAGGTATTGCATCATCCCAACGCTGCAGAAGCCGAAGGTAGATGAAACACCATATGCTTGGTCTAGTGACGGAGCCCCGCTGGACCTGTATGAGTTGTCTCAAAGGCCTTGGATGGCCGCAGTTTGGAAGCGACACCGTGAAGATGCAGAAAAGGAAGCGAGTGCAGCAGGCAAGAGAGCACGCTTCACCAAGTTAGACCTCACCGCGATCATTTTGGCTAAGCAGCTCCGGTCAAAGCATGAAGTTTTAGAATATGCGCAAAACTTTGGTTGCCAGAGCATGCAGCAGTTTGTCAGTAACAAGCAGCGGCAGCTGTCAGAGTTTCTTCAAGACGCTTGGGAATGGAACTCCGCCCCCGCTGAAGCTGCCAAAGACCGTCAGTCTGGGTGGGAGGTGGTATGTGCTTTGTCTGCGAAGCAGTGCCCCTTTGGGGCGGATTGCGGTTACGCTGCTGCTGCCACGCGGATCTTCGATGCAAACTCTGATACGCTCCGCAAAGACCATCTGGCAACTTGCTTGTGAGATATCATCTTGACTGGACCTTCGAAAACAACCCGAACCCCTTTGCTAGCTGGCGCAACCAACACAGGAAAGACGACTCTTGTCTTGCCATTTGACCAGGTCTTTGGCCCCGACCGAGTCTTTCACAAGCCAGCACTTGGATCGAAGTTTGCGTTGCGGAACATCTTGCGCCACAAGCGCTTTCTCCTCTGGGATGATTACCGTCCAGTAGAGTTTGCCCAGTGCACGGTCCAGGTCTCAACTTTCTTGTCGTTGTTCACGGGCCAGCCATTTGAAGTGCAGGTCTCACAATCTTTCACAGATGGCAATATAGACTTCAAATGGCAGCAAGGTTGCGTCCTGACCGCCAAAGCAGAAGGTTTGTGGCAACCGCTTGGCTGTGTTTCGCAGGAGGACATCAGGCACATGTAAAGTCGGGTGACCGTGTTTCCCATCAACAGCCAAGTCCCCAACTTGAGAGACATTGATCCTTGCCCTGTGTGTTTGTGCAAATGGGTGACAAGCGGGGCTGCTGCGCATGATGCAGCTATCGTGCTTCAGAGCCCTTTGCAAGTTGCACCACCAACGCTTGCCGGAACTTTGTTGCCTGGCTTGGCAGACATGAATAAGATTGCCAAGCTTCGTCCAGACCATCTGCAAGAGTTGTCTGCAGCCTTGCTGGCCCAGGGTGCCTGCCATGTTGATGAGGTCACTGTCCAGGATTGGAAAGAACTCGGCCCATTTGCTTCTCTCGGGCTTTTTGAACAACGGCGTCTTCTCGCAGCAGTGCAACGTAGAGTACAATAGTGATTGCTATTGCATGCAAGGTCAATGTTTAACTTGTTTCGTTTCTTGCTGCTGGCTCGCCCAAAGATGAGGACCATGCATGCAATAGACGTTGCGACTCAAAGAGAAACAAGTGGATCGCGCGGAAGCTTGCTGGGTAGGAGCCCCTTGGTGGTGAGAAACTTCTGTGTGAGAACCCCCTGCAACCCCCAATGTCAATGTTGTGCAGCCGATTCTTCATGAACACCAGCTGTGCTACCCCAGTGCCGCAGCGCAAGCAACATTGAGATTGGGGGCTTGGGGGACCCCCGTGCGTGTGCAGGTGATGGACTGGTCCGGCTACAGGCCAGCGTTCTTTGAAGCATTCTATCAGCTGACAGTTGGATTGTTAAATTCTTGTCGAGATTTTTGTTCTTTCAGCATCCTGTGGCAAATCTGCTGCAGGCGGAGAAGCAGCGACAACAACTTTGTGACGCTAACCTGGTTGAGTGACATTCTGGGGAAATGCCCAAAAGCAGCCGTTGATGTGCGTGAGCGTTTGATTTTGTGCAATTTAAGCGCCCTTACATACCCCTACACTGCTTCGCTTTCTGCATCGAAGCATTGCTTAGTGTCATGTCGAAGGAGCTTGAAAGCTTAGGGTGGTGTCGGACAATTTTCGGAGTGTCCATTTTGGGGATCAGGCAGATTTGCAGATTGAAGGGCCTGTTTTGTGATGTCTTCTTTGTTGGTAAGATTCGACAGGGCACCACTTGTTTTCCTCTGTTCGGAATCTGCGTGGCATGTCCTGCAGCTGCGTGATGTTTCACCAAATTAGCTAGTTCCAAGATGGTGGAGCACTGCGAAGCTTTGACGCAGGACAGAAGTGGCATCGAGACCAGTAGTGTTTTTGGAGACTGGAGGGTGTACCTTCTCAGTGTCAACAAGCATAACAGCAGAGAAACTATTTCGAAGTTGTTGCCACCTGCAGCATTTCCATCTGACCAACAACTTTTCTACATTATTATTGTTCATGAGATTCCAGTGGATGCCACGCCGCTTTTGTGTGAATCTAAAGACTTTCAATTTTCAGCGCGTGTTCAATAAATTTGTTGTACGATGATTTTTTTTGGCATGTGTGTCATCAGCCAGTTTCTTTCTTGGAAGAATGTGCAGAGTTCCATTTGCTGGGTTGAAGATTCCCAGTGGCACCGTTAGACAGCTTCGTATCAAGTAATTGTATGGTTGCAAAGTAGGAATCAGAGCGCCAACGTGCCAATTCTAAGCTTCTTTTTGCCACCCATGCTGCTACCCAGAAAATTTTGATTCAGTGTCATGATGCATATGTTTGTGAGGAGTTGGCTGCTGTTCGCCGAGAGATCAAACAGCGACAAAGGCGAGAGAGCCGTGAGCGAGCAGATATGCTTCGGTGGGGCTTGACAGCACACATGGTGCGCATGACACTGGCTGTGTATTGCCTGAGCAACTACAGCCAAGACTGCGCAATAGAGTTTGCTGAGAATGCTCGGAAGCGACGTGCCTTGCAGGTGCCCAGCCTTGATGATGCACCATGTCCCATTCGGGATTTGTTCCTACGAGCTGACCTTGCTGACTTGATTGCTATTTTCGTGCCTGAAACCAAACAGCATTGGTGTGTGCGCGCCACAGCTTGCAAGTATTTGGCAGAAAGGTACACTGCCCAATGGGTGGCAAAGCAAAATTTTTCCGTTGGCAGGGCCCCAACTGGGTGCATGCTGGTGGACCAATTTGTTGCGCAATTTCAGCGCTTTGGCTTTCAAGCCCGCTTTGGTATGGACCCGCCGCGAGCCGGAAGGTGCCCAAGATTGGGACGCATGGCCAGGAAGTGGTGCCAGCAGATGCGGCGAAAATGGGAAGAATTTTAATTTTGCAAACTAGCAGTTGAAGTGAAGAATTTTAATTTTTGCGTGTCCTGGCATATGTACAAACCTCAAGCAAACGCCCGCGGTATCTGCCCAAGCAAGTAGGCGGATCAAATTTCCTGTGGTTGGGCATATGTACAAACTTCAAGCAACTCCACTAGAGACCTTTTCGCAAGCAGACTAGTGGCACAGTACGCGAAGTGTGTTTCCTCTGTCCTGGCATATGTACAAACTGCAAGCAAACCACGTTCAAACCTCAGTTCTATTGGCCGGGCCATCCGGCTGCCCACGCGCGCAATTAAAAGAAATTGAAGAATATTTCTTTTTTCCGCGCGGAGAGTATCGAAATGTTTTCCCCAATAGAACTGCAGTTTGATTGGGGTTTGTACATATGAAAACACAGCATGTCAGGCATGTCGCGCCTAAACCTTTTTCCCCAATGGAATCTGCTGCATGAAGCCGTTTCGAAAGTTTGTTTGGGGTTTGTACATATGAAAACACAGCACTTGAAAGAGGTCGCCGTAATAGGGTTTTTTTACTATGGAAGGTACTGCATGAAGCTGTTTTTGGAGTTTGTTTGGGGTTTGTACATATGAGAGAACAGCATTTTGACAACGTTGCAACCAACAGCTTTCTTCCCATCGGAGTAGAGCATGACTTGTCTGCAAGATTCTGCAGGCTTTATTTGAAGTTGATTGGTCTGTGGCTGCACTCTTTCAGTAGGTGTTGAGATTTTGTCTGGTACTTCCACATGCACAGCAGAATTTTTTGTTTGGCAAGGAAGCAGGGTTTCATGCGAGGGAGATTTCCAAGCTGACTGCGTCACCTTTCGGCCCTTCAAAGCATTGGCAGAGACGGTTTGTTAAAAGGGACCATGCATACCCGCGTCTGGCCCCTAACTCGCAGTCAGCCGCATATTCCTTCACCTCATTGCGCTGTGAGCGCGCCTTCGTGACTTTCACGTTGAGACATATTCGCTTCACATTTATTGGTTTTGTTGAAGTACATTTTCTTGTCACAGATGCCACGCCTGCGATCTGATTCTCTCATGAAACATGCGCCAGTTGTTTTGGATTTGAGGTGCTGTGCCATGACGGACATGTGTAAACAACACACGGTTGCAACCCGGACCTTGCCCAGCACTCATGGCCTCGGATTTCATTGCAGTGTTTGAGTGTGACCGACGGCAAGTCATGGATGAATTGTTTCTCTGTAATGCAGGAAGTATGTCCATTGTTTTAGATTTGCATGTGCAGTGCTGTCTTTTTTTCGCTGTTTGTGTTTACCAGCCTGTGAAACCACTTAACCTTTACAATCAGATCGGTTGGTGCAAGCTGTTGTCGAGTAGCTGAAGGCAGCCTTTGTGATTTAAGTGCGTGGGTGAGCGCCTAACCGACTGCCTGTGTGAGGTCTGGCCTTGCCACTTTTTACTTCAGCAGAGGCGCGGACCGCGGATAAGCTTCAGGTGAATCAGATTTTTGCAGCCAGGGGAATTGAAAGTCTTGTGATTCGTAAGCGCCTGTGTCCAAAATCATGTGTTTGGAGAAGCTGTTTCAATCAAACTATGTTGCAGGGTGATCCAGAAAATGTTAGTGTGACTGCCATGGCTGACCCAGCGGCCATGCCCGCCATCGCCATGGAGGAGGTTGAGACAGCCGCAAAGGCATTGCTGCCCACCGTGGATGTTAGTGGCATGAGTCTGAAAGAGTTTCGTGAAGCATTGTGCGAACACTGTGGTCTGCCACCAAATAGTTTAGACTTTCGGAAGGATGAAGTCAACGACCTTGTGAAAAGGCTGCTAAACCCTGAGACTTGTCACAACCCTGCAGCAAAGATTGTGAAGGAGTTGGGCCCGGAGAAGGCAGATCACCGGGGATGGGTCTACTTAGCCACAGTTTCTCGTGTCTTGGAACAGACGCGAGAATCCAACCAGGATTTGTGTGAGATTGCATTGCTGTCGCGTGAAGACATCGCCGTGAAATTTCGCGATGCTTTTGACAATCCTTTGAGGGCTGGAAAAGGTGGCCGACCAAGTGGAACCACTGGCATTGTGAAATATCTAGTTGTTGTGCAGGAGGAGCATGAAGGTGGGGAAGTGCATTTTCATGTAGCCTTGAAATTGAACACGCAGCGGCAGTTTTTGCCAGTGAAGAAGACTTTGCGCACCCGGCATAGATTGGCAGTCCATTTTTCGTGCAGCCACACCCAGTTCTGGAGTGCTCTCAGGTATTGCATCATCCCAACGCTGCAGAAGCCGAAGGTAGATGAAACACCATATGCTTGGTCCAGTGACGGAGCCCCGCTGGACCTGTATGAGTTGTCTCAAAGGCCTTGGATGGCCGCAGTTTGGAAGCGACACCGTGAAGATGCAGAAAAGGAAGCGAGTGCAGCAGGCAAGAGAGCACGCTTCACCAAGTTAGACCTCACCGCGATCATTTTGGCTAAGCAGCTCCGGTCAAACCATGAAGTTTTAGAATATGCGCAAAACTTTGGTTGCCAGAGCATGCAGCAGTTTGTCAGTAACAAGCAGCGGCAGCTGTCAGAGTTTCTTCAAGACGCTTGGGAATGGAACTCCGCCCCCGCTGAAGCTGCCAAAGACCGTCAGTCTGGGTGGGAGGTGGTATGTGCTTTGTCTGCGAAGCAGTGCCCCTTTGGGGCGGATTGCGGTTACGCTGCTGCTGCCACGCGGATCTTCGATGCAAACTCTGATACGCTCCGCAAAGACCATCTGGCAACTTGCTTGCGAGATATCATCTTGACTGGACCTTCGAAAACAACCCGAACCCCTTTGCTAGCTGGCGCAACCAACACAGGAAAGACGACTCTTGTCTTGCCATTTGACCAGGTCTTTGGCCCCGACCGAGTCTTTCACAAGCCAGCACTTGGATCGAAGTTTGCGTTGCGGAACATCTTGCGCCACAAGCGCTTTCTCCTCTGGGATGATTACCGTCCAGTAGAGTTTGCCCAGTGCACGGTCCAGGTCTCAACTTTCTTGTCGTTGTTCACGGGCCAGCCATTTGAAGTGCAGGTCTCACAATCTTTCACAGATGGCAATATAGACTTCAAATGGCAGCAAGGTTGCGTCCTGACCGCCAAAGCAGAAGGTTTGTGGCAACCGCTTGGCTGTGTTTCGCAGGAGGACATCAGGCACATGCAAAGTCGGGTGACCGTGTTTCCCATCAACAGCCAAGTCCCCAACTTGAGAGACATTGATCCTTGCCCTGTGTGTTTGTGCAAATGGGTGACAAGCGGGGCTGCTGCGCATGATGCAGCTATCGTGCTTCAGAGCCCTTTGCAAGTTGCACCACCAACGCTTGCCGGAACTTTGTTGCCTGGCTTGGCAGACATGAATAAGATTGCCAAGCTTCGTCCAGACCATCTGCAAGAGTTGTCTGCAGCCTTGCTGGCCCAGGGTGCCTGCCATGTTGATGAGGTCACTGTCCAGGATTGGAAAGAACTCGGCCCATTTGCTTCTCTCGGGCTTTTTGAACAACGGCGTCTTCTCGCAGCAGTGCAACGTAGAGTACAATAGTGATTGCTATTGCATGCAAGGTCAATGTTTAACTTGTTTCGTTTCTTGCTGCTGGTTCGCCCAAAGATGAGGACCATGCATGCAATAGACGTTGCGACTCAAAGAGAAACAAGTGGATCGCGCGGAAGCTTGCTGGGTAGGAGCCCCTTGGTGGTGAGAAACTTCTGTGTGAGAACCCCCTGCAACCCCCAATGTCAATGTTGTGCAGCCGATTCTTCATGAACACCAGCTGTGCTACCCCAGTGCCGCAGCGCAAGCAACATTGAGATTGGGGGCTTGGGGGACCCCCGTGCGTGTGCAGGTGATGGACTGGTCCGGCTACAGGCCAGCGTTCTTTGAAGCATTCTATCAGCTGACAGTTGGATTGTTAAATTCTTGTCGAGATTTTTGTTCTTTCAGCATCCTGTGGCAAATCTGCTGCAGGCGGAGAAGCAGCGACAACAACTTTGTGACGCTAACCTGGTTGAGTGACATTCTGGGGAAATGCCCAAAAGCAGCCGTTGATGTGCGTGAGCGTTTGATTTTGTGCAATTTAAGCGCCCTTACATACCCCTACACTGCTTCGCTTTCTGCATCGAAGCATTGCTTAGTGTCATGTCGAAGGAGCTTGAAAGCTTAGGGTGGTGTCGGACAATTTTCGGAGTGTCCATTTTGGGGATCAGGCAGATTTGCAGATTGAAGGGCCTGTTTTGTGATGTCTTCTTTGTTGGTAAGATTCGACAGGGCACCACTTGTTTTCCTCTGTTCGGAATCTGCGTGGCATGTCCTGCAGCTGCGTGATGTTTCACCAAATTAGCTAGTTCCAAGATGGCGGAGCACTGCGAAGCTTTGACGCAGGACAGAAGTGGCATCGAGACCAGTAGTGTTTTTGGAGACTGGAGGGTGTACCTTCTCAGTGTCAACAAGCATAACAGCAGAGAAACTATTTCGAAGTTGTTGCCACCTGCAGCATTTCCATCTGACCAACAACTTTTCTACATTATTATTGTTCATGAGATTCCAGTGGATGCCACGCCGCTTTTGTGTGAATCTAAAGACTTTCAATTTTCAGCGCGTGTTCAATAAATTTGTTGTACGATGATTTTTTTTGGCATGTGTGTCATCAGCCAGTTTCTTTCTTGGAAGAATGTGCAGAGTTCCATTTGCTGGGTTGAAGATTCCCAGTGGCACCGTTAGACAGCTTCGTATCAAGTAATTGTATGGTTGCAAAGTAGGAATCAGAGCGCCAACGTGCCAATTCTAAGCTTCTTTTTGCCACCCATGCTGCTACCCAGAAAATTTTGATTCAGTGTCATGATGCATATGTTTGTGAGGAGTTGGCTGCTGTTCGCCGAGAGATCAAACAGCGACAAAGGCGAGAGAGCCGTGAGCGAGCAGATATGCTTCGGTGGGGCTTGACAGCACACATGGTGCGCATGACACTGGCTGTGTATTGCCTGAGCAACTACAGCCAAGACTGCGCAATAGAGTTTGCTGAGAATGCTCGGAAGCGACGTGCCTTGCAGGTGCCCAGCCTTGATGATGCACCATGTCCCATTCGGGATTTGTTCCTACGAGCTGACCTTGCTGACTTGATTGCTATTTTCGTGCCTGAAACCAAACAGCATTGGTGTGTGCGCGCCACAGCTTGCAAGTATTTGGCAGAAAGGTACACTGCCCAATGGGTGGCAAAGCAAAATTTTTCCGTTGGCAGGGCCCCAACTGGGTGCATGCTGGTGGACCAATTTGTTGCGCAATTTCAGCGCTTTGGCTTTCAAGCCCGCTTTGGTATGGACCCGCCGCGAGCCGGAAGGTGCCCAAGATTGGGACGCATGGCCAGGAAGTGGTGCCAGCAGATGCGGCGAAAATGGGGCTTGCGGCGGGGACATCTACAGGAAGGAGAGCTGCTAACCAGGGAGGAGGTCATTCAGAAGGTGTTGTGCAGGGGCATGCGTTGTGAGAAGCACGTTTCGGCTTCGGTTTTTTTGGGTGTGCTGGCCTTATGTTTGAAAGCCCCGAAGCTAAAAATAGGTACCAATTTTGAAGCCAATTTTGGCGTCGAATTTTGAGCCGCTTTTCTTTTGCGAGGTTGCCCCACAACAGGTTCGTATCTTCTGGCATTGGGTGGATTACTTGGCACAGGAGTGTGCAGCATTGGGGAAGATTCCTTGTTATATCAACTTGGACGAGACTAGCGTGGCACGGTGTTTGGGGAGGCCTGTGGGCTTCCTCGCTTCTCGAGCAATGTGGCCAGGGCAGACGGCCCCACGCCGCCGAATTTCCAAACAATTGAAGCGCACAGCTGTCACACACGTGGTATTGATGACAAATCTCCCCCAAGTACAGCCAAAGCTGCCTCAATTCTTCTTGTGCAACCGCCATGTAGTGCCTGTAAGTGCTTTGAAGAATCCCGCTCTACAGAAGCCACCTCAAGTGGAGTTTTGGCGCGGGGTGTCTGGCTGGAACAGCGTGGAGAAAATGGAATGGATATTGGCGCAAATTCGCAATGCCATGCTGGAGTTTCCTGACATGCAAACAGTCCTCTTGCTTGATGTGGCGATGTGCCACATCCATCCTCGGGTGGCTGCTGCTGCAGAGCGGCTGGGCATATGGTTGGTGTTTGTACCGGCGAAGTTGACATTTTTGGTGCAGCCGCTGGATGTGTATGCGCTGGCTCCATACAAGGCGTGCTTGGCCAAACTTTTTGCAGAGAAGGAAGATGAACATGGGGTTCTTGACGCGCTGTCATGGCTGCAGTGCCTGTGCAAAGCTGCGACTACCTTTTGGTGTGCTAGGAAGTGGTTGCCTGCTTTCGAGAAGACCGGAGTTGTGCAGACCGCAGGAGCTTTGACTGTGGAGCTGGAGCATGCAGGTGTGCCCCGAGTGGCGCAAATACCATTCATGCCTCCAAGCAGGGAAGATATTGAAGCTATCTTCCCGCGAGGTCGCTTTGTGCCATATGTCTCATTGTTTTGGCATCCTGCCCGTCTAGATCCACCTCTTCTGACTTAGACTTAGCCGCTGCTGAGCAGGAAAAAGAAGCGCTCAGTGCCCCATGACAGAGACGGTACTTCCAGAAGAAGTGCAGCTAAGTTGCTGTGTCGTGCAACTGCAGGGGGACATGAGCCTGTTGAAGTGAAGAATTTGCAAACTAGCAGTTGAAGTGAAGAATTTTAATTTTTGCGTGTCCTGGCATATGTACAAACCTCAAGCAAACGCCCGCGGTATCTGCCCAAGCAAGTAGGCGGATCAAATTTCCTGTGGTTGGGCATATGTACAAACTTCAAGCAACTCCACTAGAGACCTTTTCGCAAGCAGACTAGTGGCACAGTACGCGAAGTGTGTTTCCTCTGTCCTGGCATATGTACAAACTGCAAGCAAACCACGTTCAAACCTCAGTTCTATTGGCCGGGCCATCCGGCTGCCCACGCGCGCAATTAAAAGAAATTGAAGAATATTTCTTTTTTCCGCGCGGAGAGTATCGAAATGTTTTCCCCAATAGAACTGCAGTTTGATTGGGGTTTGTACATATGAAAACACAGCATGTCAGGCATGTCGCGCCTAAACCTTTTTCCCCAATGGAATCTGCTGCATGAAGCCGTTTCGAAAGTTTGTTTGGGGTTTGTACATATGAAAACACAGCACTTGAAAGAGGTCGCCGTAATAGGGTTTTTTTTACTATGGAAGGTACTGCATGAAGCTGTTTTTGGAGTTTGTTTGGGGTTTGTACATATGAGAGAACAGCATTTTGACAACGTTGCAACCAACAGCTTTCTTCCCATCGGAGTAGAGCATGACTTGTCTGCAAGATTCTGCAGGCTTTATTTGAAGTTGATTGGTCTGTGGCTGCACTCTTTCAGTAGGTGTTGAGATTTTGTCTGGTACTTCCACATGCACAGCAGAATTTTTTGTTTGGCAAGGAAGCAGGGTTTCATGCGAGGGAGATTTCCAAGCTGACTGCGTCACCTTTCGGCCCTTCAAAGCATTGGCAGAGACGGTTTGTTAAAAGGGACCATGCATACCCGCGTCTGGCCCCTAACTCGCAGTCAGCCGCATATTCCTTCACCTCATTGCGCTGTGAGCGCGCCTTCGTGACTTTCACGTTGAGACATATTCGCTTCACATTTATTGGTTTTGTTGAAGTACATTTTCTTGTCACAGATGCCACGCCTGCGATCTGATTCTCTCATGAAACATGCGCCAGTTGTTTTGGATTTGAGGTGCTGTGCCATGACGGACATGTGTAAACAACACACGGTTGCAACCCGGACCTTGCCCAGCACTCATGGCCTCGGATTTCATTGCAGTGTTTGAGTGTGACCGACGGCAAGTCATGGATGAATTGTTTCTCTGTAATGCAGGAAGTATGTCCATTGTTTTAGATTTGCATGTGCAGTGCTGTCTTTTTTTTGCTGTTTGTGTTTACCAGCCTGTGAAACCACTTAACCTTTACAATCAGATCGGTTGGTGCAAGCTGTTGTCGAGTAGCTGAAGGCAGCCTTTGTGATTTAAGTGCGTGGGTGAGCGCCTAACCGACTGCCTGTGTGAGGTCTGGCCTTGCCACTTTTTACTTCAGCAGAGGCGCGGACCGCGGATAAGCTTCAGGTGAATCAGATTTTTGCAGCCAGGGGAATTGAAAGTCTTGTGATTCGTAAGCGCCTGTGTCCAAAATCATGTGTTTGGAGAAGCTGTTTCAATCAAACTATGTTGCAGGGTGATCCAGAAAATGTTAGTGTGACTGCCATGGCTGACCCAGCGGCCATGCCCGCCATCGCCATGGAGGAGGTTGAGACAGCCGCAAAGGCATTGCTGCCCACCGTGGATGTTAGTGGCATGAGTCTGAAAGAGTTTCGTGAAGCATTGTGCGAACACTGTGGTCTGCCACCAAATAGTTTAGACTTTCGGAAGGATGAAGTCAACGACCTTGTGAAAAGGCTGCTAAACCCTGAGACTTGTCACAACCCTGCAGCAAAGATTGTGAAGGAGTTGGGCCCGGAGAAGGCAGATCACCGGGGATGGGTCTACTTAGCCACAGTTTCTCGTGTCTTGGAACAGACGCGAGAATCCAACCAGGATTTGTGTGAGATTGCATTGCTGTCGCGTGAAGACATCGCCGTGAAATTTCGCGATGCTTTTGACAATCCTTTGAGGGCTGGAAAAGGTGGCCGACCAAGTGGAACCACTGGCATTGTGAAATATCTAGTTGTTGTGCAGGAGGAGCATGAAGGTGGGGAAGTGCATTTTCATGTAGCCTTGAAATTGAACACGCAGCGGCAGTTTTTGCCAGTGAAGAAGACTTTGCGCACCCGGCATAGATTGGCAGTCCATTTTTCGTGCAGCCACACCCAGTTCTGGAGTGCTCTCAGGTATTGCATCATCCCAACGCTGCAGAAGCCGAAGGTAGATGAAACACCATATGCTTGGTCCAGTGACGGAGCCCCGCTGGACCTGTATGAGTTGTCTCAAAGGCCTTGGATGGCCGCAGTTTGGAAGCGACACCGTGAAGATGCAGAAAAGGAAGCGAGTGCAGCAGGCAAGAGAGCACGCTTCACCAAGTTAGACCTCACCGCGATCATTTTGGCTAAGCAGCTCCGGTCAAACCATGAAGTTTTAGAATATGCGCAAAACTTTGGTTGCCAGAGCATGCAGCAGTTTGTCAGTAACAAGCAGCGGCAGCTGTCAGAGTTTCTTCAAGACGCTTGGGAATGGAACTCCGCCCCCGCTGAAGCTGCCAAAGACCGTCAGTCTGGGTGGGAGGTGGTATGTGCTTTGTCTGCGAAGCAGTGCCCCTTTGGGGCGGATTGCGGTTACGCTGCTGCTGCCACGCGGATCTTCGATGCAAACTCTGATACGCTCCGCAAAGACCATCTGGCAACTTGCTTGCGAGATATCATCTTGACTGGACCTTCGAAAACAACCCGAACCCCTTTGCTAGCTGGCGCAACCAACACAGGAAAGACGACTCTTGTCTTGCCATTTGACCAGGTCTTTGGCCCCGACCGAGTCTTTCACAAGCCAGCACTTGGATCGAAGTTTGCGTTGCGGAACATCTTGCGCCACAAGCGCTTTCTCCTCTGGGATGATTACCGTCCAGTAGAGTTTGCCCAGTGCACGGTCCAGGTCTCAACTTTCTTGTCGTTGTTCACGGGCCAGCCATTTGAAGTGCAGGTCTCACAATCTTTCACAGATGGCAATATAGACTTCAAATGGCAGCAAGGTTGCGTCCTGACCGCCAAAGCAGAAGGTTTGTGGCAACCGCTTGGCTGTGTTTCGCAGGAGGACATCAGGCACATGCAAAGTCGGGTGACCGTGTTTCCCATCAACAGCCAAGTCCCCAACTTGAGAGACATTGATCCTTGCCCTGTGTGTTTGTGCAAATGGGTGACAAGCGGGGCTGCTGCGCATGATGCAGCTATCGTGCTTCAGAGCCCTTTGCAAGTTGCACCACCAACGCTTGCCGGAACTTTGTTGCCTGGCTTGGCAGACATGAATAAGATTGCCAAGCTTCGTCCAGACCATCTGCAAGAGTTGTCTGCAGCCTTGCTGGCCCAGGGTGCCTGCCATGTTGATGAGGTCACTGTCCAGGATTGGAAAGAACTCGGCCCATTTGCTTCTCTCGGGCTTTTTGAACAACGGCGTCTTCTCGCAGCAGTGCAACGTAGAGTACAATAGTGATTGCTATTGCATGCAAGGTCAATGTTTAACTTGTTTCGTTTCTTGCTGCTGGCTCGCCCAAAGATGAGGACCATGCATGCAATAGACGTTGCGACTCAAAGAGAAACAAGTGGATCGCGCGGAAGCTTGCTGGGTAGGAGCCCCTTGGTGGTGAGAAACTTCTGTGTGAGAACCCCCTGCAACCCCCAATGTCAATGTTGTGCAGCCGATTCTTCATGAACACCAGCTGTGCTACCCCAGTGCCGCAGCGCAAGCAACATTGAGATTGGGGGCTTGGGGGACCCCCGTGCGTGTGCAGGTGATGGACTGGTCCGGCTACAGGCCAGCGTTCTTTGAAGCATTCTATCAGCTGACAGTTGGATTGTTAAATTCTTGTCGAGATTTTTGTTCTTTCAGCATCCTGTGGCAAATCTGCTGCAGGCGGAGAAGCAGCGACAACAACTTTGTGACGCTAACCTGGTTGAGTGACATTCTGGGGAAATGCCCAAAAGCAGCCGTTGATGTGCGTGAGCGTTTGATTTTGTGCAATTTAAGCGCCCTTACATACCCCTACACTGCTTCGCTTTCTGCATCGAAGCATTGCTTAGTGTCATGTCGAAGGAGCTTGAAAGCTTAGGGTGGTGTCGGACAATTTTCGGAGTGTCCATTTTGGGGATCAGGCAGATTTGCAGATTGAAGGGCCTGTTTTGTGATGTCTTCTTTGTTGGTAAGATTCGACAGGGCACCACTTGTTTTCCTCTGTTCGGAATCTGCGTGGCATGTCCTGCAGCTGCGTGATGTTTCACCAAATTAGCTAGTTCCAAGATGGCGGAGCACTGCGAAGCTTTGACGCAGGACAGAAGTGGCATCGAGACCAGTAGTGCTTTTGGAGACTGGAGGGTGTACCTTCTCAGTACACGCTTTATGCTGACGATGTGCGGCGACTTCTTCGTAACCACTGTCGAATACTTAAGGAAGCATTTGCATTAGCTGGGCCACAGTGCCGCTGGTTTGTAATTGCTGGCTCGCCCTGCCAGGATCTTACCCCAGCCGGCCCTCTGAAAGGACTCCTCGGACTTACTGGCCATTGTAGCTCCCTGTTCTACTATGTCCACGTAATCCTGTGGCTTGTGCAAATGAACTATCCTCTGGAGCACATCCGCTTTCTGCTTGAGAATGCAGGTGCAATGCTTGACATCCATCGTAAAGCAATCCTACGTGCCCTTGGACTGAACCCTGATTCGACTCCCGATAGCCTCCGCGTTGACCCCAAGAATACACATGGCATAAGACGTAACAGATTTTACTTTCGCAACTACCAAGACGGTGTCAAAGTCTCCAAAACGGTTGTCCTGGAACCGAGTGACATAGAAGGGCCGTTAATAGACTTTAATGGTCATCCGATTCCTTATGGGCCACTCCTACGAGTTAGATCAGTCCTAGGATACAATGTGTTTCAGCTATCTTGGACGGCATATCAACCAATTTCTCTTATTTGGGACTACCTTTTCTGGGGAGATAAAGCTCAATTTCAACTCAAAGCCAAAATGCATTCAAGCGATATCATCCCTGCCCTTGATTTGGAGAAATCCCTGCCGCCACATTATCTGCGTGCGTGGAATCGATTCCTGCAGTCTCTCCGACAAAAAAATGTGAGCACCATTGATCGAGACCGGTTTGTCCGTGCTATCCTGCCCATATTCCATCATCCCCACATCAAAGCACCCATGAGAATCTTGCTCTGTGAGGAGGTCGAAAAACTAGCGGGATTACACAACCATTTTGACCGAGTACAGGCTCACCGCTCGCTGCTCACTGAGTTCACAGTTAGAAACTATTGCGGCAATAGCTTTCATCCAGAATATATTCAGGCAGCTGTAGGACACCCTGAACGGCTCGCGACTGGCTTACTGAGCCTGCTGAAACAGCAACCAAGCATGCATGGTCCGGAGTCGTTCACCCAAAACAAGCTCGAGCCCAATACCAAGCCCTGCGTGAACAAGTACAAACCTTGGCACGAGAACAACGTATCCGTGATTTCTCTTCCAAGCAAGTTGGTCTCGACCCAATGCCGGAACTTCCAATTCATGCACTCGAAGGTCCCTTGACCCCAGTCATGCCAACTGTACTTCCTAAGCTGTTGCCTGCTAACCGTAAGATTCACCCTGCCGACCTAGGCGTCATGGACAACAGACCACCATCACAGCTTTCGCCAACTGCTATTCAACTCCTCTAGGAACAACAAATGCAAAGCATCCTCGTAGGTATGAGGTTTTTCGGAGCAGGAATTGGAAGAACAGAAGATCTGCTGCAGTTCTTCTTTGGCCATAATTATGATGCTGTAGTGGAACGCCATTGTCCACAGGCCAAGGAGTGGATCTCCCATAAACTCAAATCCGCTGGACAGTGCACCTCCACCATGGCACAGCTTTTGCTTTGGTTGTACAAGGGAGGCCCCCACCGTGTCTCCAAAAAGTCTGCTGATTTCAGGTGCTAAAAACGAACCCTCTGGACATGGCGAGGCGCTGCTCCTAAAGTGACAGAAAGATCAGCAAATGTGGAAACACTTTCCCTGTACATTGCCAAATTTTGAAGGGTGCAAAGGTGCAACTTTTTCAGTGTAGGAAACAGAACCTGTATAGTTTCTTATTCACACTTCCGAAAGTTGCACCTTTGCACCCTGGTTTTTCTCTATCTATTTTTTAGACGCAAAATAACAGAAATTGACCGCGCTGTTATTCCATCCGAAGTGGTTAGACTGGAACCTTATCCGCCACAATTTCTCAAATTTGGGCACGTTCCCCCGCACCCCCTCCAAACAATGATTGAGAAAATAAGATAATGATTCTTTGCAGCATCTGCACTTTGATCTTTGTTTCGGGGGGGAAGGGGGGATGCCGGGCCTGTCACATGCACTTGTGCCAGCTCAGGAGTCCAAGAGGTGGTCGTTTGGACGGCTTTTACTTCTGCCTGTCATTCAGAAGAGTCTATTTTTGGGCCCGAAAAAGTCAAGAAAAATTAGACACGCAAATACGGGCCTCCCCAGTTCAAGATTCCTGCCACGGATGCTGTTTGTGTTAAAGTAGCTTCAAGCTTGACATTTTGCGCACATAGCAGCTTGCAAAGCTTCAGCACATCTGACAAAATGAAGGGACCAAAAACAGGCCCGCCAGGAGGGACCACTTTTGATTCTAAGAGGGTCCACTTTTGGGTCCCTTCTGAAATATATTTGCTTTGCGCAAGGGCCCAAAACTGGGCCCTCAGCATTCTGAATCTGGTGCCTCCCTGGGGGCTTGTTTGACGCCCTATTCAAATACTCTCTTGAGGCGCGTTGTTGGAATCAGGCCACAAACAGCAGCGTCACACATCATAGCAACTAACTACGAGTTGGCAACCAGGGCCTCGAACAGTTCAAGATTCCTGCCACGGATGCTGTTTGTGTTAAAGTAGCTTCAAGCTTGACATTTTGCGCACATAGCAGCTTGCAAAGCTTCAGCACATCTGACAAAATGAAGGGACCAAAAACAGGCCTGCCAGGAGGGACCACTTTCGATCCTAAGAGGGTCCGCTTTTGGGTCCCTTCTGAAATATATTTGCTTTGCGCAAGGGTCCAAAACTGGGCCCTCAGCATTCTGAATCTGGTGCTTCCCTGGGGGCTTGTTTGACGCCCCATTCAAATGCTTTCTTGAGGCGCGTTGTTGGAATCAGGCCACAAACATCAGCGTCACACATCATAGCAACTACGAGTTGGCAACCAGGGCCTCGAACAAGGGAGGCCCCCACCGTGTCTCCAAAAAGTCTGCTGATTTCAGGTGCTAAAAACGAACCCTCTGGACATGGCGAGGTGCTGCTCCTAAAGTGACAGAAAGATCAGCAAATGTGGAAACACTTTCCCTGTACATTGCCAAATTTTGAAGGGTGCAAAGGTGCAACTTTTTCAGTGTAGGAAACAGAACCTGTATAGTCTCTTATTCACACTTCCGAAAGTTGCACCTTTGCACCCTGGTTTTTCTCTATCTATTTTTTAGACGCAAAATAACAGAAAAGTTATTCCATCCGAAGTGGTTAGACTGGAACCTTATCCGCCACAATTTCTCAAATTTGGGCACGTTCCCCCGCACCCCCTCCAAACAATGATTGAGAAAAATAAGATAATGATTCTTTGCAGCATCTGCACTTTGATCTTTGTTTCGGGGGGGAAGGGGGGATGCCGGGCCTGTCACATGCACTTGTGCCAGCTCAGGAGTCCAAGAGGTGGTCGTTTGGACGGCTTTTACTTCTGCCTGTCATTCAGAAGGGTCTATTTTTGGGCCCGAAAAAGTCAAGAAAAATTAGACACGCAAATACGGGCCTCCCCAGTTCAAGATTCCTGCCACGGATGCTGTTTGTGTTAAAGTAGCTTCAAGCTTGACATTTTGCGCACATAGCAGCTTGCAAAGCTTCAGCACATCTGACAAAATGAAGGGACCAAAAACAGGCCCGCCAGGAGGTACCACTTTCGATCCTAAGAGGGTCCACTTTTGGGTCCCTTCTGAAATACATTTGCTTCGCGCAAGGGTCCAAAACTGGGCCCTCAGCATTCTGAATCTGGTGCCTCCCTGGGGGCTTGTTTGACGCCCCATTCAAAACTCTCTTGAGGCGCGTTGTTGGAATCAGGCCACAAACATCAGCGTCACACATCATAGCAACTACGAGTTGGCAACCAGGGCCTCGAACAGTTCAAGATTCCTGCCACGGATGCTGTTTGTGTTAAAGTAGCTTCAAGCTTGACATTTTGCACACATAGCAGCTTGCAAAGCTTCAGCACGTCTGACAAAATGAAGGGACCAAACACAGGCCCGCCAGGAGGGACCACTTTCGATCCTAAGAGGGTCCACTTTCAGGTCCATTCTGAAATACATTTGCTTTGCGCAAGGGTCCAAAACTGGGCCCTCAGCATTCTGAATCTGGTGCCTCCCTGGGGGCTTGTTTGACGCCCCATTCAAAACTCTCTTAAGGCGCGTTGTTGGAATCAGGCCACAAACATCAGCGTCACACATCATAGCAACTACGAGTTGGCAACCAGGGCCTCGAACAAGGGAGGTCCCCACCGTGTCTCCAAAAAGTCTGCTGATTTCAGGTGCTAAAAACGAACTCTCTGGACATGGCGAGGTGCTGCTCCTAAAGTGACAGAAAGATCAGCAAATGTGGAAAACACTTTCCCTGTACATTGCCAAATTTTGAAGGGTGCAAAGGTGCAACTTTTTCAGTGTAGGAAACAGAACCTGTATAGTTTCTTATTCACACTTCCGAAAGTTGCACCTTTGCACCCTGGTTTTTCTCTATCTATTTTTAGACGCAAAATAACAGAAATTGACCGCGCTGTTATTCCATCCGAAGTGGTTAGACTGGAACATTTAGGATGGATAGTATTATCACACTTTTTTTCTGCAATTGGGGCACGTTCCCCAGCACCCCCCACCCCCCCAGGGGCCAAACAATGATTGAGAAAAATAAGATAATGATTCTTTGCAGCATCTGCACTTTGATCTTTGTTTCGGGCGGGAAGGGGGGATGCCGGGCCTGTTACATGCACTTGTGCCAGCTCAGGAGTCCAAGAGGTGGTCGTTTGGACAGCTTTTACTTCTGCCTGTCATTCAGAAGGGTCTATTTTTGGGCGCGAAAAAGTCAAGAAAAATTAGACACGCAAATACGGGCCTCCCCAGTTCAAGATTCCTGCCACGGATGCTGTTTGTGTCAGTAGCTTCAAGCTTGACATTCTGCGCACATAGCAGCTTGCAAAGCTTCAGCACATCTGACAAAATGAAGGGACCAAAAACAGGCCTGCCAGGAGGGACCACTTTCGATCCTAAGAGGGTCCACTTTTGGGTCCCTTCTGAAATATATTTGCTTTGCGCAAGGGTCCAAAACTGGGCACTCAGCATTCTGAATCTGGTGCCTCCCTGGGGGCTTGTTTGACGCCCCATTCAAATGCTTTCTTGAGGCGGGTTGTTGGAATCAGGCCACAAACATCAGCGTCACACATCGTAGCAACTACGAGTTGGCAACCAGGGCCTCGAACAAGGGAGGCCCCCACCGTGTCTCCAAAAAGTCTGCTGATTTCAGGTGCTAAAAACGAACCCTCTGGACATGGCGAGGTGCTGCTCCTAAAGTGACAGAAAGATCAGCAAATGGAAACACTTTCCCTGTACATTGCCAAAGTTTGAAGGGTGCAAAGGTGCAACTTTTTCAGGGTAGGAAACAGAACCTGTATAGTTTCTTATTCACACTGCCGAAAGTTGCACCTTTGCACCCTGGCTTTTCTCTATCTATTTTTCAACGCAAAATAACAGAAATTGACCGCGCTGTTATTCCATCCGAAGTGGTTAGACTGGAACCTTATCCGCCACAATTTCTCAAATTTGGCACGTTCCCCCGCACCCCCTCCAAACAATGATCGAGAAAAATAAGATAATGATTCTTTGCAGCATCTGCACTTTGATCTTTGTTTCGGGGGGGAAGGGGGGATGCCGGGCCTGTCACATGCACTTGTGTCAGCTCAGGAGTCCAAGAGGTGGTCGTTTGGACGGCACTTCTGCCTGTCATTCAGAAGGGTCTATTTTTGGGCCCGAAAAAAAAGTCAAGAAAAATTAGGACACGCAAATACGGGCCTCCCCAGTTCAAGATTCCTGCACGATAGGCTGTTTGTGTAAGTAGCTTCAAGCTTGACATTCTGCGCACATAGCAGCTTGCAAAACTTCAGCACATCTGACAAAATGAAGGGACCAAAAACAGGCCCGCCAGGAGGGACCACTTTCGATCCTGAGAGGGTCCACTTTTGGGTCCCTTCTGAAATATATTTGCTTTTCGCAAGGGTCCAAAACTGGGCCCTCAGCATTCTGAATCCGGTGCCTCCCTGGGGGCCTGTTTGACGTGCCATTTAAATACTCTCTTAAGGTGCGTTGTTGGAATCTAGCTACAAACATCAGCGTCACACATCATAGCAACTAGGTCAGCAACAAGGGCCTCGAACAGTTCAAGAGTCCTGCCGCGGATGCTGTTTGTGTTGTTGTTAAAGTAGCTTCAAGCTTGACATTTTGCGCACATAGCAGCTTGCAAGCTTCAGCACATCTGACAAAATGAAGGGACCAAAAACAGGCCCGCCAGGAGGGACCACTTTTGATTCTAAGAGGGTCCACTTTTGGGTCCCTTCTGAAATATATTTGCTTTGCGCAAGGGCCCAAAAATGGGCCCTCAGCATTCTGAATCTGGTGCCTCCCTGGGGGCTTGTTTGACGCCCTATTCAAATACTCTCTTGAGGCGCGTTGTTGGAATCAGGCCACAAACAGCAGCGTCACACATCATAGCAACTAACTACGAGCTGGCAACCAGGGCCTCGAACAAGGGAGGTCCCCACCGTGTCTCCAAAAAGTCTGCTGATTTCAGGTGCTAAAAACGAACCCTCTGGACATGGCGAGGTGCTACTCCTAAGTGATAGAAAGATCAGCAAATGGAAACACTTTCCCTGTACATTGCCAAAGTTTGAAGGGTGCAAAGGTGCAACTTTTTCAGGGTAGGAAACAGAACCTGTATAGTTTCTTATTCACACTTCCGAAAGTTGCACCTTTGCACCCCGGTTTTTCTCTATCTATTTTTTAGACGCAAAATAACAGAAATTGACCGCGCTGTTATTCCATCCGAAGTGGTTTAGACTGGAATCTTATCCACCACAATTTCTCAAATTTGGGCACGTTCCCCTGCACCCCTCCAAACAATGATTGAGAAAAATAAGATATGATTCTTGCAGGATCTGCACTTTGATCTTTGTTTCGGGGGGGAAGGGGGGATGCCGGGCCTGTCACATGCACTTGTGCCAGCTCAGGAGTCCAAGAGGTGTCGTTTGGACATCTTTTACTTCTGCCTGTCATTCAGAAGGGTCTATTTTTGGGCCCGAAAAAGGCAAGAAAAATTAGACACGCAAATACGGGCCTCCCAGTTCAAGATTCCTGTCACGGATGCTGTTTGTGTTAAAGCAGCTTCAAGCTTGACATTTTGCGCACATAGCAGTCAGCACATCTGACAAAATGAAGGGACCAAAAACAGGCCCGCCAGGAGGGACCACTTTCGATCCTGAGAGGGTCCACTTTTGGGTCCCTTCTGAAATATATTTGCTTTGCGCAAGGGTCCAAAACTGGACCCTCAGCATTCTGAATCCGGTGCCTCCCTGGGGGCCTGTTTGACGTGCCATTTAAATACTCTCTTAAGGTGCGTTGTTGGAATCTAGCTACAAACATCAGCGTCACACGTCATAGCAACTAGGTCAGCAACAAGGGCCTCGAACAAGGGAGGCCCCCACCGCGTCTCCAAAAAGTCTGCCGATTTCAGGTGCCGAAAACGAACCCTCTGGACATGGCGAGGTGCTGCTCATATAGTAATAGAAAGATCAGAAAATCTGGAAACACTTCCCCTGTACATTGCCAAAGTTGAAGGGTGCAAAGGTGCAACTTTTTCAGGGTAGGAAACAGAATCTATATAGTTTCTTAATTCACACTTCAAAAGTTGCACCTTTGCACCCTAATTTTTCTCTATCTATTTTTTGGACGCGAAATAAAAGAAATTAACCATGCTGTTGCTCCACCCAAAGTGGTTTGACTAGAGCCTTGTCCGCTACAATTTCTCAAATTTGTCCAAAATTGCCAAAATTGCCTAAATGGGCCAAAAACGGCCAAATTTGCCAAAAATGCCGAAAATGCCTAAATTTGCCAAAACCGCCAAATTTGCCCAAAATCCACCAAAATTGCCAGAAATTGCAAAAATTGCTTAAATGGCCAAAAAAATCCAAATTTTGCCAAAGAGCCAAATTTGCCTTCAAAATCCCTTCAAAATTTGACCAAAATTGGGAAAATCTCCAAAATTGCCAAAAATTGCCAAATTTGTCTGAAATTGCCAAAATTGCCTAAGTGGGCCAAAAACGGCAAAATTGGCCAAAAATGCCGAAAATGCCTAAATGCCAAAACCGCCAAATTTACCCAAA